>JAIFZK010000022.1:11397500-11417500 GCA_027481765.1 Tenualosa thibaudeaui
TATTTATGTGTGTATGTGTTTGCAAGTGTGTGTGAGAGAGGTAGAGAGAGAGAGAGTATATGTATAAGTGTGTGTGTGTGCATGTATGTGTGTGTGTGTGTGTGTGTGTGTGTGAGTGTGTATGTGTTTATGTGCTTATGTGTGAGAGGGAGAGTATATGTGTATTTGTTTGTGTACATGCGTGTGTGTTTGTGTGTGTGGGTGTGTGTGTGTGGGGGGGTGGTGGTGGTGCGGGATCAGTTCTCCACTTCACACACCAAAAGCAAGGAGAGCTACTTGTGTCTCTAATGTCACCTGCTCTATTTGAGTCTGTGCAGACAGAACACCAATGAACAGAATAACAAAGCCTTGTGTTTATCAATCACACGCTTGAGAAATAAAAGCCCCAAAATAAACAGTGCAGATCCACTTTGATGCTTTCATTCATCCTCTAATTTGGCTGGGACTAGCATTGCCTTTAAAAGCCCAGTGCTGCTCTGATTGCAGGTAGCCTATTTGATGTGCTGAGGTCTCATAACCCCCATACCATCCTTCACAAGGCACAGCTGGCTGTCCATCTGTGGACTGATGAACAGAGTGGCTTTGCTAAATTATCAAGAGAACAATGCTATAAAACAATGGCGATCTGTTATAAGAACTAATAACATGCATATAACATTGTAATGTCAGTCTCTCAAGTTATGACGTCAAGTCATGGACATGCACATGACCGGGCAGTGTGTCAGCCGGTGTTAATTACTCCACACCCTGCCCCCCCACCCCCCACCCCTTCTTGTCTTTGAGAGTCAGACAGAAAGAGAGAGAGAGTTATGTTTCTTTTTATTTTATTCAGTCTTTTCCCCTTGATGTACTGATTACCTGTATAACTGTTCAAGCTTTGGCAGTATATTGAGTTGATTTGAGAGAGAGAGAGAGAGAGAGAGAGAGACTCTGACCACTTGATGGAAATCTTGATTCCCGTCTATGGCTTCAATTTTCAATGACCTGGGTTAACAAGACCTTAATGAGATATCAGGGCCAACATTTTCTAATAAAAAATGTTTTATATGTAGATAAATGGTTTCTTATCTTGTACATTTCAAGTGGGGTCACCTACAATCAACAGCTCAGTAGGATAATTTCTCAAATGACTCAATATCTGAAGCTCTTGAGAAAAGAGCATTCCTGCTGCTACTCAGAAAAACTTTTGTTTGAAAGTGGGAAATCTGACCTTTTGTAATCACTTTAGTAATAACATCCCTGCTGTTTTATAAAAGCACTTTCGATTTTCAAAGGACCAGACAAACATGGAGCCATTTGGATGGACTCGGGTTATTATTTATAGAGAAAGCCCTGTACGCTAACCCTCAAATATAATAAGAATATAATAAAGCTTAATTTCCTGCAACTAATTCTAATTCAATCCACTTCAGTGCCCTATTTCTGACACCATAGGTGGAAATGGACCCAAAACTTTTCACCAATCACCAATCCACTCCAACTGGTGACAGATTGATTCAATCATAATGTAACAGATGAGCACTTAGTACTTATGCCATGGGTGAACAGATCCTAATGGACCACAAAGCACACAGCAGACTTCAACAACCCTGACGCCACACCACACATCCTTCTGCATCCATTGGCCACTATGATACATAGTGTAAAAAAATGGGAAGCACTCAAAAAGGGTACATTAAAAAAGCCTTTATTTCATCTTCCTAATTACCCTAATAAAGGTCTGTTTGGCCAAAATGCAGAGGCATGTTTGAGTATCCTAAGAAGATGGAATAAATGCATCCTTTTTTAGTGCCTCAGATGTTTTACATGATCATATTGTCAATCCCTGAGCAGAAGTGCACCATGGATAAACACCCACTCAGTGCTCCAAGCAAGCTGTTTATCTCCCCCTATGAATCTGAGTCTAACCTGAGGTGCTGGGGGGGCGCAGAAGGCTGGTCGTCTCCCTGGCAGGGTCCAATGGCATGGAGGGGTCAGACGTGGAGTGAGACATGTTGTTGGTTTCCTGTTGTTGCTGATGGGGCTCCGGTAGGGACAAAGGCACTTTGGTGGAGGAGCAAGGGATTGTGGGATAGCACACAGGTGAATCGGGCAAGTCGGATGACGTGCCTGTCGAGCTGGAGGCCTCCTCTGCTTCCGAAGCAGTGGTGGTGGTGGTGGTTGTAGGTGGCTCGGGTTTGGAGGGGTTTCGGCCGCCCTGGCGACCGACCGGGTCAGGAAGTGGGAAAGTGCCGATGCCGCTGTCAAGAGTCCGCATCTGACAGGATGAACCTGGAGAGAGGTGGCGAGGCGAGCGAGTGATGGAGAGAGCAATGGAGGGATGGAGTGAGGGATATAGAAGAACAGAAATGAAAAAAATAAACTAAAGGACAAAATAATATGAAAATGGAGGAGTTGGGATCACATAAACTGAAAGGGCGTGTGGGTGAACAGGGCATCTGTGACAGGATCATGACAAAAGGGCAAAATGAGGATCAAAGAGATCATATTGTTATTCAGGTTCCTAGGTTCCTCCAAAGTACAAGACAAAACCACTGAACCTCACAAAAGAATCTCTTCAATTATTCAGTCTGCTTTAGAACACATCCAAATTCCATCTAAATTCAAAACATAAAATGCCTAAAATTAGTTGTTGAACAGCAGTGTGACTAAACGGTTTCTGCCATATTGTTGATGCATGAAATGTTCATTGAAACAAACACAAAGTTATTGGTGTAGAATACATGTGTTGTGTGTATCACAGATTTGGGTAATCTTCAGGAAAAAGAGAACAGACAGAGAATCAGACCGAGGGGATTCAGGAGTACTACTCTGCCTCCATATCATCCAAAGTGATGTGCTATCAAACTGTGTCTGAATATAGACCTGGTAATCTCAAGTCTGAGTCTGCTCATTGCTACTGTTCCAGCAAAAAAAAGAATAAAATAAAATAAAAATAAACTTTAATAACTGCAAAAATAACTACGAGATTTTCGTCTCAGGCTCTCAGCCAGTCTCGCTTCTGATCCAAGATGGATTCTCACCAGAATGGCAGCCTGTGCCATTCTCCTACACAGCGACAGCGGACAGCCAGACTCCCGGCTGCCCATCACCACTCAAGCAAAACGTTCTGTATTGTAATTTTTTTTGATGCCCACAGCTCAACAGATGGCTGTTTGCTTAAAGCATAAACGTCACAGTGGTGCATCCTTGCGCTTGAACCTCTCTCTCTCACACACACCCACACACACACAAACACACACACAGATACACACACACATAGACACACTGACAAACACACGCAGACACACACACACACATACACACACACACCCAGCAGATGGACAGTGTATTTGGCTCTCCTCTCAAGCCTCCCGAGCCAGATGCAAATAACAATGCAAATACAGTGACATCCCAGAATGCAAAGCAACAGAATTGAATTTGGCTGGGCCAAAGCCTCGGTCCCATAACTCTGTCTGCACATCCAGTGCTGTGAGAAAGCACAATAACAGGAAACTCTTCACAGCACAAAAGGTCTGAGAGGGCCATTCAAAATAGATTGTATTTCCTCCTTCAGCTGGGGTCTTAGGGAGGCCTATTTGCGGAATCTTAATAGGTGAATGGAGAAGGGGAAAGTGCCTCAGTCAGTCCTGCTGGAGATCCACACAGGGAACAGACAGATAATACATCCATCCTCCGCTCAGCCCAGCCCAGCCCAGCCCAGCCCAGCCCAGCCTGGTCCAGCCACTGGCATTTTGTTTTGGCTGAGAGCCTCTTGCTTTCTATCTGAAGCAGAGTGACACAAGGTGTGATTTAGCTTACTTGCTGCCAGACACCAATCATACAGCTAAAGCCTTCATGCGTTTTCATCATGATAACATCCACTCACCCGACTCAACTTGACTAGACTCTCGATATATACTCCTCTCTGTCACCCAACTCAAATGTTCTCTCTCTCTCTCTCTCTCTCTCTCTCTGTCTGAACCTCCTTTTGTTTTTTCTTTCTTGGTTTCTCTCTCTGTCTTGGCCTCTACTTTTCTCTTTCTCCTTCCATCTTTTCCCTTTTTCTTCATCTTCTTCATTTCTCTCTCATCTTCATTCTCTCTTTCTAGCTTTCTCTGCACCCTCTCTTCCATTTTCTTTCCCTCTTTTCCTTTCACCCCCATCTCTTTCTTCCTCTCTCTCTCTCTCTCTCTCTTTGTCCCTCTGATCTCACACCCTTCAATCTAGCTCCCCATTAAAAATCAGAGTTATCTCACTGGCGAGCTTTGTCTCTCCTGGAAGAGTCCTCTATCGCTTCAACCTTAATGACCAGACAGAGGGGAGGGGAAACGTGTGTGTGCGCGCGCGTGTGTGTGTCTGTGTGTGCGTGTGCATCTACATGTGTGTGTATGCATCTGTGTGCCTGTGTCTATATGTGTGTGTGTGTGTAGACAGTGTGAGAGTGACAGAGAGGAGCGAGAGAGACAGAGAGTGAGCCATATGCCTAGACTTCAGATGAGTTTCCCAACGAGGTGCTAATCACCTCGTGCTAGTCCACGAGCCGGCCAATAGCAGCACTCCTTTTTCTATATTTCCCTTTTATTTTTTGCTCTCTCTTTCATTCTTCCTCTCTCTCTTTCTGCCTTTCATACTTTCTTTCTCTCTGAGATAGCTGGTGCCAATCAGTATGCACTGAAAAAGCAACAGATGATTGCTGCCGCCGGGCCGTTCTTTCTCCGCTAGCGTTTGTTCTTTCCACTTTGCGCTGGGGGTCAAGAAATAGACCTGTGGCTGAGTTGTGATAAATGTAGTGATAAATGTAATAGTGATAAATGGGCTCTGGCTGTGTGTGAGGCTTAAAAGACGGTGTGTGTGTGTGTGTGTGTGTTTTTTTTTTTTTGGGGGGGGGGGGTTCAGATGGAGGGAGAAATCTTAAACATCAAATCTCAAAGTGAGAGATATATTAATGGCAGGTAAATACAACAAGTAGATTTGCTTTGAAGTCCCTCTGTGTATGTGTAAGCAGATATTAATCACGTGATTGTGTGTGTGTGTGTGTGTGTGTGTGTGTCTGTGTGTCTGTGTGTGTGCATATGTGTGTGTGTGCGTGCATGTGTTTGTGTAAGTGAGTGCAGTCATGTGATTTGTGTTTGCATCAGCGTTTGTAAGTCTCTCGCTCTCTGTGCCTGTGTGTGTGTGTGTTTCTTGTGTTTGTGTACCTTTCCTACATCCTTTGGTGTCATTATGTTGTGTGAACGGCTGTTCTGCTCCGATGCTCGATAACAATAATTGCCACAGATGGCCACTCGTGTCCCTCGAACTGAAATCGCAGTCAAATATTTTTGCCAGAGGTTATGCTGGTGACAGCTTATGAGATGCAAAAGTGCATAGCTCATATGTGATAGTTCAGACATCTTTGCTTGCTTTCACCATGATTCAAATTTATTGTTTGCCTAGAGTCTTGTGTGCTCAGAGTCATTTGTTGATGTATGATCACAGCAGCGCATAAAACAACAGGAGGTTTTAAAACACAGACACACACACACACATGCACACACACGCACAGGCACGCATGCACACAAATACATACATACACACAAACACACACAAATGCTGTGCTTTTTCTTACAGACCAAAATAACCCCATTCCTGACACCATTCACTGCAAGTACAGAGATGCCTTTATGCATCAAAAAAATGCAAGTTGTGCCTGTGAGAACATTTCAAATCAAACACCAGTGACTACCATCAGGCAATAACCTTGATTTTCAGAGATCACTCATTTCCTGTCAGTCTGTAATCTTCCAATGTTTTTGTATTACAGGTGCCTGAGGCCACACCCAGCCTCCAATGAGACACACAAACCTATTACTGACACTCTGAACTTTATGGTCAGCATTTATGAAAAATTACTGGCCCCCATTTCACGCTCTGCAGGGTAAAGACCGAGATCCCATTCTTTACTGTCCCTCCCTTTTATAGAGTTTTCTTTTGGACATTCTCAGACTTCAGTGCACTTTGTCACAAATCAAACAAAAAGGCCTGATCCTGAGGAACTGAAATGGGATGAGAAATGACATATGACTGAAAAAGCCCTATTTATTTTTGTGATGACTAAAAGGCAGTAGATCTACAAATAAATAGATTAACTACTAATGCTAGTGATAATGACTGAAAAAGACCTATATATTTTTGTGATGACTAAAATGCCTAGAGCTAAGACATAATAAATGCATAGTTATCAATTTTAAATTTATCAACACAGGTAGGTTAACCTTTTAGGTCATTCAGTAGCCTAGACCACAGCAACCAGGGAGAACAGTCCCACAAACTTGTCATTCACCTCTAAAGAGTTTACACTGTGCATCAGAAAAGAGCACAGTACTGCAATGCTGACTTGGTTTGTTAGATCTTACACGATTTGGATCAAAACATTAAGATTAGTTGGTCATGGTAGTCAAGTGCTAAGTTGTATGCAACTAGACTTCTTTTTTGGAGCTTGAAGATGTTTCACCTTTCATCCAAAAGGCTTCTTCTGTTCTGATCTGATGCTACCTCAACCACACTGTATGCTGCTTGCCACTTTGTACTCATGTCAGTCGTATCTGTTTTATAGTCTGTCTGTCTGTGTACTCAGTGGGTTTACATAGTTGTTTTTCTTTTTTCTTTTATTGCATAGTAGTTTTCGTATAGTAGTTTTTTGTATAGGACTTTAGGATTATAGGATTTATAATTTGTAATAGTTTTTGTATAGGACATATTTATACTTTGCGCTGTGTGCACTTTTAAAGGAGTTGCTTTAAATCTCATTATATATATTGTGTATAATGACAATAAAGGCTTTTTATTCTATTTCTATTCTAAAGAACCAGGAGGTATATCTCTGGACCACTGTGAGTGGATGGAATGAAAAAACTCGTTCTTGGGGATTTTTCTGCCTAAGGCGTGTCTCTGCCCTTTCCACTGCTGGTTTCTACTCCTCTGTCTGACCAGCCTCGCTTCAAAACACCATTTATCTTTCCTTTCATTTGTGTCATTCTGTTTTTTGGCTTTCATTTTTGTCTGGGTCTAAATGCCTTAAAAGCCCTTTCGTTTTGTGATGTGGTGATGCCATGGAGTCTGACGTCGGGAAACAGTGATGTCCCAGGACATCCTGTGCTTGAGGACCCTGAACTACGGCCAAACATGCTCGGCAGGGTTTGATTAATGTACGGCTTTCGGTGCTGGTAATCTCCAGCTCCAGACCCTGACTGACAATACACCACTGAAAACCATCTGCATGGAGGGAGATCAATAAGAACTTTTATTTTCTTTTAATACACAATCCCATTTTTTCATTAGATTAGATGGAGAGAGTGAGAGAGGGAGTGAGGGAGAGAGAAAGAGAGAGAGTAATGAGTTTTTTGTTTTTAGATTAAAGCTGGTAATTACAGTCCGATTGCCAAGGAAAGTAGGTGGAACTGGGGTGTGGGGTGTGCGTGTGTGTGTGTGTGTGTGTGTGTGTGTGTGTGTGTGTCTGTAGGCTATGTGGAGGAAGGGGGACGTTGTAGACCAGGTCGCTTTAAAACCACCTTCACGGAGAGTTATAACCAGTCAGAGCAGCCAGCCAAAGGCTCTGACATTAGGTACTAAAGTGGACAGTGCTTAAATCTCATGGCTGCGCTCTAATTCGTGTTGAAGGCCACACGATGCCTGTGCTTAGCCAGCAGAATTAAAAAGGCCACTCAGCTAATTAGAATATAGAAACGATTAAGGTCTTTGTTTTATTTCTTGGCTCCATTCCTGTCATGTCTGCCTAAGTGAATTCAGACAGATTTTCATACAAGTTTGGACCTATGCCCATGTTATACACACACACACACACACACACACACACACACACATACACACAGATCTGTGAACAAATCATTTCTTTTTTTCTACTCTCTACATACTGTTCATATTGTCTTATTCTATCACTGCTTTACACTCAAAACGCACATACTCTTTCTCTCATTCTCTCCTTCTCTCTCACAAACAGACACATACATACACACACACACTGACGCACACACACACAGAAACACAGAAACAACCATTATTTCAGCTCACTTGTGCCCCTGAAAACAACCCGCGCCTCAGAGCCTCTTTGTGCATTCCCACATTCATTAAGCCTTTGAGTTCCTCTCGGTGAAAAGTGGACAGACTCAAGTGACAGAAGATTCCATCTTTATTTTTGGTTTAGCGTGTCAAAGCTCTATGTGAGTCATCCTCCTAACCACCTCCCCCTAAACACACACACGCTCCATTTTCTTTCAGCAAGAGCTGCCTCAAAAGACCATGGCCACCAAAATAGCCTCTGTTTGTCAAAATGACCCCTGATTGCTACGTGGCATCTAAGTGCAACACTTTCATTATGGGATATCCAACAGAATTTTCTTTCCTTCCTTTCTTCCTTTTTCTCTTTCGCTCTTTCTGATCTCTCTTTTTAAAGTTTTTTACAGTCGAGTAATAACAGCCTGAACGACACACTGAACGAGCATAGCACCCCGTCTCCCAGCATGGCTATGTATTTTAAAAGGTCATAATGGCATCGAGCTTTGAGACGAGTGTGCCACTGAATGGTCGACTAACAGCCGTCAGCCACAACAAAGGCCTTCTGTTCTGTTAATGTAGTATGGTAAAAGGTTCTCATAACAAAGTGCACAGGGGTAAGCCCATCTCTCTTTATGAAGCACGGTTATTGGTTATTTGCTTGAGTGTGTGTGCGCGTGACACATTTTGAAGATTTTTTTTTGTTTGCCTTTCTTAATGCATTTTTCTTCTGCCATTTAAGACAATAAAAATAACATGTTTGTAATGACACTGAGTTATACAGCCCCTGATTACACGTCTCTCTGGAGTTCTTTCTCTGTCACACACACGCACACATACGCAAGCACACATGCACACAAATATACACAGACAGACAGACACACACACATACTCTCTCTCTCTCTTTCTCTAACACACACACACACACACACACACACACACAGACAATGACACAAAGACACACAGACATACACACTCACAGTCACAGACACACACACACTCACACAAATACTTGCACACCTTTAACCAAAAAGGGTCGACAGTTCACAGTTCCCTATTAGGCCTAAGTTGAGGATAATGGTCTCCTCCACAGCCCAACCTCTGACAGTCCTATTTCTGCCTGTCTGTCCAGTTCAAAAGAGATCCCCATTTCAAACATCCTCAGTACATCCTTGCCCAAGTCTGAAGCCACGCATGAGGAAAAGTGAAAGATTTCAGTTTAACAGCAGACATTTACTACTTTACAGCACACCTCTCCATTTAGATGTCAGCGAAAGACATTCTCTTTCTCTTTCTTTCTCTCTCTCTCTCTCTGTCTCTCACTCTCTCTCTCTTTAAAGGGTTGACAGGGCTGAATGCCGCTTCTGAAAGGAAATGCACGTCTATGCGCTTCATTGGGAAGGGTGTGTGCATGTATGTATGTGTGTGTGTGTGTATGCACACGTGTGTTTGTAATGTGTCTGTGGTGATGGTTTACTTCTCTGTCACACTTTGACAGGGGACAAGCCTTCAGTGCAACTGAGAAACAAATCAGGCACATCTAGCTTTAAGAAAGTCTCTCAGCGAATCTGTGTGTGTGTGTGTGTGTGCGTGTGTGTGTATGTGTGTATATGTGCATGCTTTCTACATGCCTAATAGCAATAGGGTTAGGGTTAGGACTAGGACTTAACCCTAGGACTGCTCCGAGTTTGACAGCAAGCATCTGCTTGCTGAAAAGAAAACTAATCATGGCTACGTAAAAGAAGCTGATAAACAATTCAGTGTGAAAATGCATTTGACATGAAGCCATGCAAAGTCCTCATCACAGGCTACCTTAATGAATTCATCCATTGATTTTAGCAACACTAATTTCTTGTTGTTACACTGGCATAGTTTCCATCCTCTTGTGCTCAGAATATTTATTTTGCTTGTTTGTTCGCTACTGTGAATAGAGTATTCTGCGCCACTTGTGTGCTCTGTCATCTCAGTTGTAAATAAACTTCTATTTGCACCTCTGTTGTCTGTGCTAATGATTCAGTGCTAGGCTTGTTACCACAACAAACAAACAGAGTATAGAGGGAATAAGTTAATGAGCCAAGGCAGACTGATACTTGTGCGAATGCGTGTGTAGGTGTGTGTGTGTGTGTGTGTGTGTGTGTGTGTGTTTCTATGTGTGTGTGAGTGAGAGAGTTTTGTTTGTGTGAGTGTGTCTATTTGTGTTCAAAATACAATACACACATTTTCATTTGTATGTGTCGGTGAGTGTGAGTGTAAGGGACTGTGTGTGTGTGTGAGTGAGAGAGAGAGAGACAGAGAGAGAGAGGGAGAGAGAGAGAGAAAGAAAGAGAGAAAAGAGAAAAAGAGAATATGCATGTGTGTGTGAACCCTGTCTTACCGATCATGTGGTCCTGGCAGACAGGGTCGGGGGCATGATGTTCCTCATTCTCTCCATGCAGGGTGAGTTTCTGGGTCACCAGGATGGTCTGTGGGGGGAGACAACATGTGCTGGTCAGCATCAGTGAGTCATCCTTCACTTCAGATCTCCATAATCTCCATGACCACCTTTGGATTTTTTCACAAGAGCAGCAACAGACAGAGACCAGTCTTTATTCTCCTACAGCAATTACACTCCCCACCCAAAATAAATAAATAAATAAATAAAAATAAATAAATACATAAATAAATACAAATAAAATAAATAGCTTTTCGTGCCTTAGACATGAGTCATTGGAGTCTAGTCCTGCAAGAAAAACTGCCTTTAGTTAGTTGAATTCAGACTATCAGGATTGTCAGCTTTGTCTTTGTTTTCTATTATAAGGCCATCCCTCCATACAGCCCCTATCAACTGAGCTCCACCTCTGATCAATGCTACATGGAGATAAGATCCAAAGCAAAACGGAGATCGGATTCGATCAATAGGCCTGTTTGGAGAGTTGTTAGGACGTGCACAGGGCAATAAGCTGAGATCCCATTCACTGGGGTTGAGTATGAGGATTTCAGCACAAACTAATGAACTGCAGATTCTGTTTCAGTGAAGTGCCTAGACTTTTAGCATCAACACAATAATCAATAAACATCAACTTGTTTTTTATACATCCTCTCTGATCATCAAGAAGTTTGAGAATGATAGATAGATAGATAGATAGATAGATAGATAGATAGATAGATAGATAGATAGATAGATAGATAGATAGCTTTGTTCATGGACAGCTTATAGCTGGTCAGGGGTACTGGTGGACACTGGGGTGTGGAAGCACAGTGTGCACTGTTCAAAGTGCATGACAGTGGCAATTACTGGCTTATTTAGGGATAAGTCGAAAGCACTCAGAAGTAAAGCTCATTATTTCTTTTAGCCTTCTGTTTAAAATACAAAGGGTTTTGTTCAAAGCTCTGTATATTCAGAGCATCAGATATTGTGTGTTTGTGCATTTCATTGTTTTTTCCCTCCTAAATGTGCATATTTGAGTATACTAATTTGTATTTTGGGTGGGTAAGGGGTGGGGCCGGAGAGAACTTGTGTGTCTACTTCTAAACAAGATAAGACTACCCTGTCATATGTTGTCTAAGCATCTCAAAAACAATAAATGTTTTTATCACATCATAGTCAAGGCTATGAGACAACTTAAACAATAACAAGAGGTTAAAAAATTTGGCAAGAAAGCATGTGGCAGTATCAGCAGTACCAGGCTACCTATTAAGGCTTGCATCCACACCGTTGCTAATTGTCCCCAGTACTGCTGTCAGTCTGTCATCTTTGCCCTCGAAGTATATCCCAAAATACTTTGGGATAGTTTTCTTTGTATCCCCCCCGCCCCCCGCCCCACATCCATTCCACTGATACAGCTTGTAGTGGTAAGTGCTGGATTTTTATGGCCATATCATTCATTAAATAGCTATCGCACTGTTTAAACAGTGATATCTCTGCTTAGGTGATACTTCACCAATGTGTTTAAATTTCATTTTAACTGACTCACCAGCAGATGACCTGAGTATCATTAAAAGTATTTTGGTTTCCCTCATAACCATGGGCATCCATTGGCAACTGTTCATTTTGTGTGTGTGTGTGTGTGTTTGTGCAAAAGAAACTCTTGAACACACACACACAAACACACACACACAGACACATGTTGTAACAAAGACAAACCTAAATGTCAAGACAGAGCTACAGTTACTGTCCTTGGGTACACATGGAGGAAGCGAGAGAGAGAGAGAGAGAGAGAGAGAGAGAGAGAGAGACCTTCAGCACCCCTCTTTCATTCTTATGCTGCCCTTCAGAGTGATGAAGGGGGCAAATCCATGCTGTTAAGGGGAGTGACTGAACAGGGTACAATCCAGAACTGACAAGGATTCTGGAATATGGGTCTTTTATATGCAGAAGCTTAAATAAAGGGGGAAGAAAAGAAAAAAGACAGGAACATGAAAATCAGGAGGAAAAGGAGGAATAAAAAGCCCCTCCTCCCCTCCTTTGTTGTATTCCTGCAGAAGGGAGATAGGAGTGGCTGCCTTGGCAGTATTAAATGGGCCTTTTGTTAAATTGAGTGTTGGTGATAAGGGCACTCTCTTTGCTATCGAAATTCCACATCAACCGGATTGAATTTCCCTGCTTATATTCGTCAGACCAGCTCGTTCACTCTCTCTCTCTCTCTCTCTCTCTTTTTCATACACACTCTCCCTCCAGTTTTTTTCTTTTTTCTCTTCTCTTCATCTCTCTCCTTTCTCTCCACTCTGTCTGTCTTTCTCTTTACCTCTTTGGTGTCTTATCTTCTGTCTGTCTGTCTTTCATTCCCTCTCTTTTCTTCTCTGTCTTTCACAATAACTCCCTCCTTACCCATCTCCAGCTGCTAAGGTTATTCTTCAATGGGAGGTGTACTCAGCTCAGCATGGTGTAACTGCTACAGAGGGCTCATCTATCGAAAGGGCACAGTTGCAACAGCAACAATCCAATACACTAATCCAATACATTTAGACACACACACACACACACACACACACACACACACAGTGAGAGAGTCAGTTGAGTGTTTTTGGGATGGAATGAATGTATGGTAAAGGAATGCAAGGAATGGTACAGAAAGTAGTATGATGATGATTGGAGAGACCATCAAGAAAGAAAGAAAGAAAGACTAACAGAGGCAGCAGAGGCAAAACAAGCCAGATGGGAAGGTTTTGCACTCAAGACAGAGAGACATACAGAACAAGATGGTGAGTGATGGGGAGAGAGAGTGAGGAGGGACAGAGAGAGAGAGAGACAGAGAAAGACAGAGAGAGGGGGGGGCAGAGACACAGAGAGAGAGAGAGAGAACAGACTGTTGGCAGTAAGAACATAACAAGAAAAACTAAAATAGAGAGAAAGTAAAAGAAAGGAGAGAAATGAGAGTGTATGTGAGAGAGAATGTGAGAAAGCCAGAGATAGTTAGAGGGATAAAGAGAGAGATAGGGAACAAGTGAGAGACAGAGAGAGAGGGAGAGCATAAGTCCTCTAATTTCCTGTGACCAGAGATACTGTGGGAATTGCGGGGGCTCGTGCAGAGGAACTGTGATTCTCATTCCGGGTACCGGATACTCACCGTATCGGCGCGGATCTCCACCTCGCCCTTCATCTCTCCGCTCCTCCTGGCCAATGAGATGGCTGCCACTGAAGTCGTGTTGGGGTCACCCTTCGCCACCGTTCTGCACCGAAGGAAGGGAAACACCCGTCATTTTTGTAATCCATCCCAATCCATTTGACCATCCGTTTCCTCTGTTCTACGTGCCGTAATTCGGGCAGGTGAAGAGAGATTTAGATGATAACAGACTCGCGCACACACACAGACACATATACACACAATCCTATATCACCAGCGTTATCACTGATGAAGAAAGATTTGGACAATAACATGCGTGCGCACACACACACATACACACACACAGAATCCTATATCACCACCGTTATCATTGATGAAGAGAAATTTGGACAATAACATGTGCGCACACACATACAGACACACACACACACAGAAGAATCATCACTGATGGCACTTTATTAACCACTCTCCCCATTTCCAGTGCTCCCAGAGCCCAAGCCTGTATGACTGATATGATCTCTTGGTAGGTCTGAGGCAAGATTCTTGAGGGATATCAGTAACAACACCTGATTACAATCTGCCAGTGGGTGTGTGAAGTGTTATTTACTGTGCTATGGGCAGCCATGCGTTTTTTACGCCTTGACTCTGAGGCTGTGACAAATCTTTAAATTCTCCCCACATTTTCTGCCTTCTTTCTCTTCGCCTGCATACATCACGTCTTAGATGGTGGTCTGGGGTACACAATGCATGAAACATTAACAGCTCATTGCTATTTTACACTACAATGGCTGGAAGCTTCAGTTAAATGCACTGTGCATATATTCCTTATTGTGTTATTTAACTCATGAGTCCAAGCATTAGAAGTGTTTATAACTATACTAGAGTTCCCCAGACAAAGTCTTGTCAGGGAAACATTGGCTATGTATTTTCATGGATATAATTACAAAGCTGTCACAAAAATAGAACTGGTTGAAACTAACCGTGGTATTTTCTTCAGCTTTCAGCTGCTTTGTTTATCACACAGCTTCAAAGCAATGTGGTTGGTGAATTATCATGTTAATTAACATTAATTAACATTCAACATAAAATCATTTTAAATGCTTTCAAAAAAGTAACTATTAGCAAATGAATTAGATTATCATATTATCTGTGGGTTTATTATTTACTATAATATAGAGACACCAGAAGGTCATGGTGAGATTTTTTTTTTTTTTCATTTTGCTTTTACTTTTGCTTCTTGCTATTTTAGTGAAAATCATTGCAAGGGAATGTAAAATCTTGCATGGGTGGGAACACTATAAAAATCCTGATCAAAATAAATTCACCACCATAACACATCAGTGATCAGCTCTGTAGTTATGCAGATGTATACAAAGTATCTAAAATATGGGTTGTAAGACCATAATGTATGGTATAACAAATTTTAGTGATCATTTGAAGTGTGTGAATTTACACTCACCTGCCCAGTAGTTCCTTCACAAGCTGGTCTTTGCCGATGTAGCCAGTGGAAGACTGTAGCTGATTGGCTATGTGTCCCATCTGAATATTGCAGTGGTCCATTATGGTGTTCATCTTATTGCTATTCTCTGCGATGACAAACTCTTGGCTCTCCTTGCTCTGTGACTCGTTTTTCTTCTTGTCCTTCTTCTTGTCGGACTTTGCCTGTCGACCTCCAAGCACTGAGCCTATCTTCAGCTCTTTTTTCTCTTCCTTTCCTTTTGGGCTGTCCATCTTCTTGCTGTTCAGCGCCGGGAGCTTGGACTTCCTGAAGCCAAACCAGTTGGCCAGCGAGGAACCTGTTTTTTGTTTGGCCTCAGAGGAATTGGATCTCTCCATATCTTGGTTCTTCTGCACGTTCTCCTCAATGCCCATCATCACCTTCTCCTCAATGGAGCACACCACCGGGTTGGTCGGCTTCTCTCCTTCATCAGGCTTGCTCTGATTGGCAGTTGACGGATTCTGAGGTGGGGGTTCCTGCTTGCTAGCTGTGGTCGAGCCTTTCCCTTGGGACAGCACCTCTGGACTACTAGGGAACGAACTCGACTCGAATTGCGGATGTGAGGACACTTTTGCCGGACGGCGAGAGTTCTTGAGGCCCAGCCGGTCGGAGAGAGGCAAGCTCCGAGCTTCCTTCTGAGGGGAGGGAGCAGCAACATCGCCTTTGCTGCCAATTTTCGAAGTCTTATCTGGTAGACCATGGTGGCTACTTGACCCAGTAATGCCTTCAATCTGAGTGGGCCTTGAGACCGATGAAAATGATCCACTCTCTAGTATGCCAGAGCCAGCCTTGGGCTGCTGCATACCCTCAATGAAAGAGCTCTGCCTTGACAAAGAATTCCTTTTTTCTGCCGTGTTGGTGATAATCTGAGTGCGGACTTTACCCGGACCATCCGTGGCCGCTGCCACGGCCGCTGTGTTGATGTTGGGCTTCTCCATGTAATTTGTGCTGAAGCTTTGGCTCCGGGCCTTAGCACCATTCATGCCGAGTGCAGGCTTCAGGTGAGGTTTGGTGGTGATGGATATGGATCTTTTGAAGAGTCTGCTGTCCCTGTCCCCTGCCTTTTCCCCCAGCAACATCATACCTCCCTCTCCCGGTGGTGTGGTCTGGGTACTCTCCTCAATCGAGTTGCACTGAGGTGGCTGTAGAGGAAGTGCTTTTGGCTCCATCGTCCCTCGGACTGGGGGCAGGTGGAGGTGGTACGGAGGCGGTGGTGGTTGCTGATGATCGTTCTGCTGACTGTGACTTAAGCCCTCAGAGGAGGCCGTCTCCTTGGAGACTGTATTGATGTGGTCTTTCTCCTGCTTCCCTGGGATGGTCGAGCTCTTCTTCAGGGCAGCGGGTGACTTGACAAAGGCCTTCAGACCCACGGGGATCCTGGTCTTAGCCGCACATTCAGCAGAACTGTGGGGGCTGCATTGGTGGGAAGCCACCTGAGGAGGAGAACGTGGTTCTGCGCAGTCCTGAGCCACTGAACTCTGTGCAGGAGTCTGCAGGGTGTTGACTGTTTTGCTCAATGGTGGATACCCACTCTCACTGGTTGGAGGTGCCTTCTTGACCTGGATTGTACTCTGCTGTGAAGCCGCTTTCGGAGTTGCGACACTCTTTTGGGTATTGGGCACGGGGCCGTCCTGATGGTCTGATGACATGTGGCCCGGTGAGGACGAAGAGAGGTAGAGCTTGGTATGGACCCGTTTTGGCAACCCCCCTTTAGTAGGGGTTTGATTTGAGGAGGAGGAAGACTTCTGGAGGTTGTGGTGCTGGGTACCACCTTCTACCAACTTCTGTGGGTTGACCGTACCATACCCCGCATCCACTTCTAGAGAGTCTACATCCTTCTGAGGGCACGAGTGCTGCAAATTGGGGTTTGACGGGGGTTGGTAGCTGGGCGGAGGGCCCCTCACAGTGTTGGGTGCGGTGGGAGGAAGGGGTTTAAGTGCTTGAGGAGAGGCTTCGTAGTTTGGTCGTATGAGCAGGGAGGTGGTGCGGCCGGGGGGAGGTGGCGGAGAGGGAGACCTGAGTTCGCTTTTCGCCTTTTCAAAGTGCCTGTCTCGAGTGGGCTGCTCGCCGTAGTCCGCTGTAGTGTGGGCAAGCTGCCTGCGGGACATGTGAGGGGAACTGGAGGAGCTTCTGCCCCACTCGCTCCTACCCGGCAACTTAGAGCCAGACAGGGGAGCTGTCTTAGGGCTCTGGCCACTGCTTGGCGCCTTCAGGAACCTGGAGAGCTTCACTGGAGGTGATGAGGGGGACTTTTCCTGAGCCACTGACCCAGGGCTCCCGTTTGGTTCTGTGCCCTGACCCAAAGAAACCTTCAGTGGAGAGCTCTTGCCCCGTGTGGCTGGTATCTTGGTGTTGCTACTGGTCTTAACTGGGCTAGCCATGTTGGTCATTGGAGGCACAGAGTATCCCTTGTTGTTGCGGTTGTATGGGGGCTTGATGAGCTTGTGCTGGTGGGTACCAGGTTGGCTCTGTAGTCTCTCTGCGCTCCCTTCCCTGCTGTTGCTCGTCCTGCCCAAAAGCTGGGCTTGGAAGTGAGTCTCTCCAGGCTTCTCTGGTGACTCCAGGACGCTGTAGTTCCTGTTGTTGTTGTTGCTGACACCCCTCAGCCGACTGGGCCTTTCCTGTGCTACAAGCTCTGCGTAGTCGGGTGGCCCCATTTTTGTTGGGGTTTCATTTGGCGGTGCCGTGTTCGACACAGGTGCACCACGTGTGTCGAAGAGTTTAATAGGCTGGCCGTCCACGTCAAAGATGGTTGTGATGCTCTCCTCAGACTGGACCGCTTTCGAGCTCTTCTGGTCCTTCACGAGGCTTAGAGGTCTAGGCCGGCTGTCTGCAGACTGTGCTCTAACTTGCTCTCGCCGGAGCCGGTGCATCTGATCTGAATCTCGCGAGAACCGCTTCGGGTCCTTCTCCGGAAACTCTAAGGTTGTTCGGGTGACATGCGTCTGGTCAATGCGGGGGCCCTTCACTTCCGAGTCGTCATCTGGGTCATCAGACTCGGAGAGGTGCAGTGGGCCGTCAGCCTCAGCAGAGCTAAGCTCGTACTGCATTTGAGTGGTGGGAGTGGGTGCCGAGCACCTTTTGCCACCAAACAGGTAACCATTGATGAAGCTCAGCAGCTTCTCTGGACGCTCCTGTGAGCTGTACGGAGGAGGAGGTTCACTGGGGACCTCCTGTGTAGCAGCTGTGTCAACTCCAACGCTCTCCGGAATCCCGTCCCAGCTGCACAGGCTGTCTGACACACTGTGCGACAGCTTTCTTGAGCACAGCCAACCACTGTCCTTACTTGGGACATTGTGGCGTTGACGTGCACTCGCCATGTTCGCCGACTCATCATCCGCATCGTCAGAGTCATAGACAAATTTCCTGGCCCCCACGACAAGAGCAGAAATAGAGGTGGGGCCACCACCACCTCCACCGCTGCCCGGTGCAGACTTGGAAGCCCCCGCCAGTCCACCAGCCCTCATCCCCAGTGAATAGATGCCCTCGTTGGAGTTCATGCAGTCCTTGAAGGCTGACTTGTGCCGCCGGGAGGAGGAGGCAGATGACGACTCTTTGGGTCGCCGGTGCTGTAGCCTTCTCAGGCCCTCCAGGATGTGGCACTCCTTGGGTCGGGCTGGGAACTGGTCCTCTAGAGGGGCACAGATGTTGCCGGGTACAGAGGAGCCCAGCCCTGACCTCTTCTCCCAGGTTAATGAGGACTGCAGAGGAGAGTCAATAACAAATAGATTGAGATACAAGAAGGTGGGAGACAGAAAAAAATGCACACATTACACTAATGAGGAATGAAAGATAAATAAATGAGGAAAGGCAGAAAGAAAGTAGAGAAAAAAATAGATAGACAGACTGAAAGATAGATGAACAATAGAAAGTTCACGATAAAAGCTGAAAGGCAGATAAAGTCAGGAAAACAACATTAGAAAATCGCTGAATTGAATTAACAAGTATATTACAGAGACCCCAAACCCAGAGACCTGGCCTGTAAAACTCACAAACACAGCAGACCATAACAACTGGCACTTAAAACAGACCCAATGATGTTCAAACATGTGTCTTTTACTGCGTAGTTCCCTGGTGCTAAGAGATGCACCTTAAATCCCCCAGTTATACGCGCTGCTGACTCGGCTTAGTCGTCATTACTTTGACAAGCTGTTATGGTGGCTGCAGTTACGGCACCGTGATTATATTTCAGACGGCCGAGTGGGGAACTGAATGCACACACACAAAGATACACACACACACACACACACACGCATACAGACACACACACATGTACGCACAGATACACACACAGACGTGCTCTCACTCTTCTCAGGAGCATAGACGACTGATACACTCAAAGGAAATAATGCTTTTTGCTGATTAGCTCGGGGCTATCCAGGTGTTTGGCCAAAGCTTTGAATGCGCTCTGGTGTTTCACAGTAAATGTGATGCTATCTCGTCAACCCGCTGAAATAATGCAAATGACATTTTATAGGCTGTGAATGAGGAGGGTGCCCATTTAATGGGTGAACCGCCACCTGAGTAGTATTCTCCACCAGTTGGCTGCACCATGGATAGGGTAGTTTGAAAGTTTATATTGAAGGATGATGGAATGGCTTGTCTTTCATGCAGTACTTTCCCACCTACACAAAGCCAGTTTGTATGAGAGCTGGTTGTGTGTGGGGCTTTGGAAGCCAGTCCACCAAAGTTTTTGCGTGCGTGCCAATTTGGCACAGAAGCGGCTGTCGTTCCAGTTGTGGAAACCGACCAGTAGTGTCTGAGTATATGTGTGAGTGCGTGTGTGTTGTGTGTGTGTGTGTGTGTGTGTGTGTGTGTGCGTGCGTACCAGCTTAGCACAGGAGCGGCTGTCGTTCCAGGTGTAGGAGCCACTGGAGAACTCACTGCAGGCGCTAGAGAGCGAGAGCTCACTGCTGCTGCAGCTA
>JAIFZK010000022.1:11420000-11422500 GCA_027481765.1 Tenualosa thibaudeaui
ACAAATTTCAAGACAAATTTCAAGAGCAGTTGAATAAGTATGGCAGTGTAGATTATGTTAGTGTACGTGTGTAGTGTAAGTACGTGATTACTTTTCTTTCTGTCTATCCACAGCAGACATTTCTATTGGGCGGTCAGATCGTACCGTCCAGACTCTTTGTACTGGCTTTAGGTGACTGAGAATGACTAAGCCTCTGCTTCTGTGAATTTTACAATAGTATGCTTTTACAATAGTATCGTCTCATGAGAAACAGGGGCAAGGAAAAACTCCCTTATGTTTAGTTAGTCTAGGAAGAAACTTTGGGCAGATCCATGATTGAAGGGACTAACCCAACTGCCAGGGGTCATGTAGGAATATTTTATACAAGAAAAGAGAGGATTTTGAATATTTCAGATATATATCATATATCTTAATGAATTTATTATGTGTTTTTATAAACAATATATTATTTTATAAAAGGTGGACATTTTTAAAATTATTTATATTTATCTATAAGTACAAAACTATAACAGTACAATTATAGTATTTTTCACATGCAGTAGTTGGTTCAATTCAAAACCTTTTTGCCATGTGAGCCCAAAAGTTTATTAGGATTTGTTTTGGTGCCACACTTGGTAAAAAAAATCAAAGCTTAAAAAAAAAGCTTAAAGCAGATCATTAAAATTATACAGTTCTATGAGGCTGAAATTTTAAGATGAGTTTTTGACAGGAGTGTAATGAAGCAGATACAGTCCCTGGTACGACAGAAATGCATGGCTGTGTGTGTGCATGTGTGTGTGTCTGTCTATGTACCTATTTATGTGCATCTGTGTGTCTGTCTCTGTATGCATATACGTTTGTCTGTCTGTCTATATACATATGTGAGTGTGTGTATGTGTGCGAGAGTGTGTGTGCGTGTGTGTGTGTGAGTGTGTTTGTTCTTACATATGGAGGTGAGTCTGTGTTCCTGGTTAACAACAGATGTTTGGTCCTCTCTGGGTCCATGAGCAGGTCCCCACTGGACAAATCCATGAGCCGAGAGTAGAGCTTCTGCAATACACACACACACACACACACACACACACACACACAAATGTAAATATTTAAGACACACATTCAATCATTTCAATTAGCCTCTACATGATTATGGCCTCATCAAAACATTCTGTTTCATATCACACCAGTTTGTATCATAGCAACCAACATGCATACATTCGATAGCTGTAGGCTGACAATGCTGCAGTCATATCTAGTGAATGCAAACTTTGTTTCCTCAGCAAACACAGTCAAGATGGTTCAAGGTAGCTGAGCATTTATTTAATTAAACATTCCTGAGTGATATGCTAACAAGGAGACATCTTTGATAGCTTGTTTGTTATTTTTGCCGTCATACTCCTGTTATCTTGCACTGACTCAGGCTCACTGTCTTGGGCCTAACAAGGCATGAAGACTAATTAGTGTTTATTTTTATTTTATTTCTTTCTTTCTTTTTTTATACAGCATAAATTATGTATTCTAACACAGAAACGACTCTCAGCCCTTGCCCTCTCCATCTCTCTCCTCTCTCTCTCACTGCCTCTGTTTTCTCTCTCCTCCTATTTTCTCTCTAGTTCTCTCCCATTCATTTAGCATTTAACAGCCCATTCTCTACATCACATACGAAGAGCCCATCCTCTCTTCCTTTATCTTTCATTCTCTTTCCTTTTCTTTTTCTTCTCTCAACTCTTTCCATCTCTGACCTGGCACTAGGCCCCATCTCTTAGTTTTAACTCAAAGTCATTAATGTCATCAGTAAGGAATAATTAAACTGAATGGGAAATAATTGCATTGGGGAACAAGGGACCCCTTTGATTTTTCTTCTCATTCTTGTTCCTCTTCTTCTTAAAAAGGAAGAGAAAAAAAATCTTGCATTCATATTCAGACTGTATTTCAGACATCAATTCATTTTCTGTAATTTCATGAACACCAGGGAGGACGACAAACTCCAACACATTTCCTTGTATTAATCCACACTTAATTACTGTAGTTCACACTGACACCCGGCACAAACTAGAGCAACATAACACGCCGGAACAAAACACTGGAATTATCCGCCACTATCCACTGCTCCCCCAGGGGCAATGCTTACACTCGGGACAACAGGAGGAGAGAGGGAGGGAGAGAGAGAGAGACAGAGAGCAAAAGGGAGAGAATGTTTCATTAAAGAATGAGACCAAATGTATATTTGTGTGTTTGTGTGTGTGTGTGTGTGTGTGTGTGTGTGTGTGTGTGTCTTTACCGAATGTGCCCAAAATAAAATGAAATTGCTGTGCTTTGCTGAAACTTTACTTTGTCTTATGGAAAGAAGCTTTGTATCAGTGCAATGTGTAGACTAGGGGCTTTGGCTTCTTGCAGTTTACTTCCCCCATGGCCAGAGTCACCTTCAGGAACTATGCAAGGCTTTCTTACCACTTCTGCACTGACGGTAAGAAAATGCTACACTTTCTCAACCCATCTTCCTAAGGCACCAAAAAGAGAAGTA
>JAIFZK010000022.1:11435000-11442500 GCA_027481765.1 Tenualosa thibaudeaui
ACACACATACACACACACACACACACACACACACACAGACAGGCACACAAAATACAAATACACAGACACTATGTGTTTACCATCATGTAGAAAAACATACACACAAAGACATAGAGACACACTTTCTATTTTTCTCACTTCCTCTGCAAATCAAAAAGACACACACACACAGTGATACTCATATACACACACATTCAGTTTGCCAGCTGTGATAGGGAGGGTGTTGGAAATTGGGTAATGAGAAAGAGTTTATGCTTAGGCAATTAGTGTCATGTTACAAGTGTTAGCAACTGCAGTTCATTTGTATGGTGAGTGTGTGCTTGTGTGTCTGTGTGTTCATATGCATATATAAGTGCCATATGTGTGAGTGTGTATCATATGATAGTCCTGTGATGAGTGTGTGTGTGTGTGTATGCGTGTGAGAGAGGGTGGGTATGTGTATGGTTATGCATATTGAGGAAGAGGTCTTGAATATCAATGAATGTGTGTGTGTGTGTGTGCGTATGTGTGTGTGCGTGTGTCTGTGTGTGTGTGTTTGCATGTGTTCATGCGTTTGCGCCCCAGCGGAGATCCAAAGTGGATATGTCCAAACATTATGTAGATACTGCACATCTAAGTATATCTATCCAATGGGTATAAATTGCATCTGTCAATATAAATCACCAGTCCTAAATATCACATAACCTAATTATTCTTCAAACATGAATTACACTCAACATTAAAGTCTGAGTTGTAATCAGTTTATGAGGAATCACGAGAAGACCTGCATTAAAGGGCGTTGGGTAGTGATGAAAGTGAACTATCAAAGGCTGCTATGAATGCTTTATGAAGTCTTATTAATGGAGTATATGAATAGTGTGGGAGACTTCATGCCAAATTTTAAACTAAGCCCATAAGGGTTTTTGATGAAGGCTTCAGCTGTGGAACAGTGTTGCTTCCAATAAAGAAAATAACAAACAATGGAGATGTGTTTGTTTAGAAGATGCTGCCATTTGGCAAGCAGGGACAAGTAAACATATTTCAAACTCATTTAAAATCCAATGCACGAGTCTGCTGAAATGTTCCAACTGTAAATGAGCGCACAAAAACATATGTGGGGCTTCAGAGAACAAATGCTCTGATTATGTTCCTCTTGGATAACTGCTACACCATTTAGGCTGTTTGGTGTTCAAATTTACAGGCGTGAGTAGGGGCTAGAAGTTCCAGAAGGTTCCGAAAGGCCATAAACGTCAGGGCTGCCCCAGAGCACCCAATAAAGGCTGGCGCCGTAGCCTCGACGAAAGGTCAAGGAGACTCTAGTTATGGGCGTGAACTTTAAGTTGACTGCCAGAGAGAGAGAAGAAAAAGGGGAGAGAGAGGGAGGAGAACCAAGGTGCTGAATGTTTACTGGAGATTTGAAGAAGATGTGTGTGTGTTTGTATTTGTGTGTGTGTTCACCTGTGTTTCAGTGTCTGGAAGTGTGTATGTATGTGTGTCTAGAGCTCTGTGTGTGTGTGTGTGTGTGTGTGTGTGTGTGTGTAAATGCAAGCTAGGTGATGCAGCTTCATCTTTTGGATTGTGTGGAGGAATGGGAGGCAGGGGTGTAGGCAATTGGTCTAGGTGTTCCATGCATCATCCCTCTAAATTAGCCCTGACCTCACCTCTTCACACCCCCACTGCACTTTGCAGACAATGGAGAAGGGAAGATGGAGAGAATAGAGGAGAGGAGGGGAGAAAAGAAGAGAACCGATGAGAAGGAAGGAGAGAGAAGAGAAGAGAGGAGCGGATATCAAAAAACAGCTCTTCCATTGAAACTGTTTCCCCTTGTTATTGGCTTTGCATCATATCTTCCATTGTCAGTCTGGTTGTAATTTTGGGAGATACCCTTCAGACAGCATGTATGTCGACTCTGTGTGTGTGTGTGTGCGTGAGTGTGTATGTGTGAGTAGTGTATGTGTGTGTGCGTGTGTGTGTGTGTGTGAGTGTATGTGTGTGTGCGTGTGTGTGTATATGTGTATTTGTGTGTGTGTGTGTGTGTGTGTGTGTGTGTGTGCGTGCGTGTGTGTGTGTATATGTGTATTTGTGTGTGTGTGTGTGTGTGTGTGTGTGTGTGTGTGTGTGTGCGTGTGTGTTTTACAGTCAGAGATGGAAGTAATGTCCTGACGAAACCCAGAGGCAAGAGCTCTGAGGCGATTTCCTCTGTGTTTTGACATCTACTGATTTCCAAATTGCATTCCTACATCACAGGGAGAAAGGGTCCCTTCCCTCTCTGGCACTGAAGATCACTGTGAACATGGAATGTACGTGTCTCTATGTGTGTCTAAGTGTGTGTGTGAGTGTGTGTTTATGCAGGTTTCTGTGTGTCTGTGCAAAAGCATTTTCCACTTCAGCTGAGTTCCTTCACGCGTCCCAGCAGCAAACCACAGCCTTGCATGAGATTTATTCTGAGCAAAGCACTGCCAGTCATCTTTGGAGTGTGGCTGCCTTGCACTCTTGATTGTGTTTGTTGAATAGAATAGGAGGACAGGCAACTCTGTGAGGCAACAATTATGCTCAGTAAGGCCACAGTGTCTAATTGGCACTAAGTGCTTTTTATCTTGTCTTGTCTTGTCTCTCTCTCTCTCTTTCTCTCATTCTCCCCCTGCCCCCCTTTCTCTGTCTCTTCCCCTCCATCTCCATCCCCCCCCCCTCTCCTTCTTTCTTGCCTGACTGCCCTACTGTCCTGCCATTTCTGCTGGCCATAGCTAATGAGCAGTAAAGTCCTAACAAGGAAGCAGAGATTATTCAACTGAAGAAAGTGGCCATTCATCTCTCTCTCTCTCTCTCTCTCTCTCTCTGTGTGTGTGTGTGTGAGTGTGTGTGTGTGTGTGTGTGTGTTTACATGCACATGTACATGGGGTCTGTGAGATCTGTAAAATTTAGTCTTGCCTGCTCCCAAACACACACACACACACACACACACACACACACACACACACTCACACACACGGATACATCTACAACCACAACCACATTGAAATAGTATGCTGTCAGTGTTTGACTTGACCACACAAAAACACACATGCACAAACACACGCACACATTCCAGATGAGCTCTGAAGTGTCCTCTGTGTCCGAGGCAGATGCAATCATGTGTGTCTCAAGTCACACACATACACACACACACACACTCACACATACACACACACACACACAACCATGTATCTGAGGGTAGTGTTCACTGGTACTTAGATAGCTTTCTCTGGCTCTTTGATGTGAGGCTGAGCCCCATATAGATGGCTATCTGCGGCATGTTCAGAGGCTAAAACTGATGAAGAGGAGCAGGAGGATGATGAAGGAGTCTCTGATGGCAGGTTGTCTGCGCCTGTGATGAGACACAGCTACTGTGGTCTGGAGGATCTGCTGCATTCTCAAACAGGAATGGATCTTTATGGCATGGATGGGCTTACCGACGGTGCCACCCTCTACTTCTCATACTTCATTTCTTTTCACTGACCCTACAGCCCCCACCCCCACCCCCCAACCCAAGGTTCTGCAGGTTCTGCAGGTTCTTCTTAAAGTATGTTGTATGATGTATTTGGGTTTTTTTTGGCAGACAACCAATAGAGTTCTCTGTTCTCTGTTAAATTCTATTGTGTTTTTTTAGAACCATTCACCACAGGGGTCTGAACAACCTTGTGCTTAAATGCTTTTTAAGCAGAAGTAATTTGAGGCATTTCTGTCTGACATTTCTTCTTAAGGAAGAAGTCAAGAGGCGTGTGTGTCTGTGTGTGTGTGTGCAGGCATGTGTGTCTTTTTACTTTGTGTGTGTGTTTGTGTGTGTGTGTATGTGTGTGTGTGTGAGAGAGAGAGCATGTGTGTGCAGGCATGTGTGCATGTGTACTTGTGCATGTGTGTGTGTGTGTGTGTGTGTGTGTGTGTGTGTGAGGCCTGTCCAGTCACCTGAAAGCATGCAGTGGGCAGCAGACTAGAAAGCTGTTCTTGTGATAAGCCGCAGTGCAAATGCCTGGTTAACCTTTCTCTCATTGCTACAGCGGCTGTGTGTGTCTAATGGAGCGACTCTGGAGCCTGTTTGCCAGACAAGCACAGAACAGGTGGCAAAGACACAGCTAACTCAGAGTCTCTGCTCATACAGTCCCCTATACTGGTGAAAGCTCCCACCTCTCAGTGAAGTCATGTATGGTGTTCAAGGCATCCTCTTATTTGCATGCTATATTATTAGAGCACTGTAGCAGGGGTTCTCTAACTCTATTGGACAAATGACCGCTCATGTAGCAGAAAAATTTCCAAGGACCCCTCGTAATCACAACACAAATTTGACCATGCAGGCATATGTCCATTAGTTCAGTTAAACGCAAGGTGCTATTTTGTAGCAAAGTCTTTCACTGACCCCCTGGCAATGCACTACGGATGACCAGTTTGAGAAACAGTGCACTATAGTACAGTATAGAGCACTTATAGTACACTATAATAGTATCAGTAGTGTAGTAGTAGCAGTACTTTAATTTCCAGACTATTAGACAACGTTAATACATTGACTTTTGGAAAAAATAATAAATGTAATAAAATAAAGTAAATAAAACTTCCATGAGGTTGAATGAGGTAGACAACATGAGACAGGACTGTGCATCAGAATGTATTTCGTCTCTTTATTCCTCTTTCTCATGCAATTATGTTCTGGTTTTGATCCAATAAGTAATGTTTAGTAAATTGTGGTTAACACATGTTGTGTTTTTTTTTTTTTAGTTTGCATTAATCAGTGACCTGAGGTTTATACAAGAATGTGGCTTATATTTACAAAATCACTGTAGCAGCACTGGTATTTGTGATATAGTCAGTGAAGTTATCAATAACTAATAAGTGTGCAATGTAATGTTCTGTGTAATGTGATAGACTTATTCACTAATAAGTGTGCTATGTAATGTTCTGTGTAATGTGATAGACTTATTCACTAATAAGTGTGCTATGTAATGTTCTGTGCAATGTGATAGACTTATTCACTAATAAGTGTGCTCTGTGGTGTGTGAGTGTTCTTTCCTCTAATCACTATACAAAGACTATTGAGTCAATGAGTGCATGTTCTGAATACAGGGCCAGTCATGATGTGTTACGACCAAACAACATGCTATACTAGGTAGCTCTAGGCAAAGTAACTCTGCTGCCAGTTTTGCTAATGGCTAAAGGTAGCTCTGCTGTGTGTTGCAGGAGAAGGCAACATGGCAAAACAATGGCCTCAGAAGAGAACAAGTAAAGCTCAAAGCACCGCATAACCCTCCCCCATATCTGCCCCTGAGGTTTTGCGGCACAGATGAGACCCATCTGTAATGGGTGCAGGGCATCTCTGAGAGAACGCAGACGACTGACGGGGCATAATGGGCAGCTGTGCTAGGCTGGCATCGCTCTCGACTGGCACAGCTCCTGGCACCGCACGACTCGGGCAGCTGTGAACGAGGCACCTGTGGCCAGCTCAGGGTGCCCCACCAACTCTGCTCGAGACAGCAGCAGATATGATTATAGCTATTCCCTTCACCACGATCCAATCAGAATTAAAATAACAATTGGAAGCAGAGTGCGTTTTATGGCCAAAGAGGTGTGCAGCGTGAGCCAAGAGATTTTTCACTTAGTCACTGGCTGCAAAAACAAGTCAAATATTCTGCATCCTGTCTGTGCAAATGATATCAGCTACTAGTGGCAAACATCCCCAGCTGCTTGGTGGCCCTTAACTCATAGACTAGGTTCCTGCAGGCTGACTTTTAATGGCCAAAATCCTGACTCGAATTTCAGTTTTAAAAAAAGTAATAAAAAAACAATACTGTGCACAGGAGACATTTTTACAGTCCTTCCTGATAGAGTGAATGAATACATACAAAATTGTTTCACAGCTATTAAATTGTAAGTTGGCCTTTGCCTTGGTTTTGCTTTTAGTAACTGCAGATACTGCATCAACAAGTCTTGTTCTGAGCTGAAGGCCATTTGGAAAACTTTCTCTATTACTCTCTCTCTCCATCTCTCTGTCTCTCTTTCTCTATCTCCATCTCTTGCTTTCATTTTTTTTTCTCTCCCTTTTCCCTCTCCTTGCAAGTCTGACATTAAAATCGATATGGTTGCTCATATCTCCAAATACATCGATGAGAAACACATGCATCTTTTGGGAAATAATCCCTGTTTTTTTGCCTGGCGATACAATCTGGGCCACCGCTCCACTCCATTTGTAAGCAATATGCTAGGACCCATACTAATGTATTATATCAGTGCTTCTCCCCTCCTCTCTCTCCTCTTTTGTTGGGATGAGGGAATGGGGCTCCTGTCCCGTGCGTAATGTCAGCATTGTTTATGGGGAGGAGAAGGCATTGATGTATCGGCCTCGCTTTTCTCTTAGCCTCCTCCTCGCCAAGAGCATCCATCACCTGAGCAGCCACGCGCACAAGAATGGCAGATAACTTTGGATAAAGTCGTAACGTTTCGGTAATGCCCTGTTCCTCTCTCTCTCTCGCTTTCCCTCCCTCCGTCTCTCTTTCTGACTACCCTTCCCTCCCTTCTCTTCTTTCTCCTCTTCCTTCTCTCTCTCTCTCTTTGTCTCAGGGTCCATTCTGCGTGAGGTGGGGATGGAGGGTGAACTGAAATGACAGAGGCAATAATGACATGTGTCCGGTTAATTAGCCTAGTGCAATTGTTTATGATGATGGCACTCTAGCTGTCGAGTTATGCTTATGATGAATGTGTGCGTGAGTGTGTGAGTGTGAGTGTGAGTGTGTGAGTGAGTGTGTGTGTGTGTGAGTGTGTGTGTGTTATGGGGGAATGGGGGAGCTGAAGATATTAACTGCTGCTTGTTGCTTATTCTGTCAGAAACCACAATAGAAATTCTGTCAGCCTTTATAGCTCCTGTAATCACTTACCAATTACAGGTGAGCTGAGTGGTCTGTATTTAACAGTGCGAGCGTGTCGGTGGCAATCAGTCTCTCCACATAAGGCCAACCTGTGACTACTGGTTGGTTTGTCCCTTAATGACAGGTAATAAGTGCCTCCTATGACTGTATTAATCTCATTAAAAGGCAACTGACTACCAGTGTCTCATACCCGTAGAGGTGCATTTTGTCTTGCAGGTGATCACAGAGGGACATGAAGACGGGGCGGAGGTGGCACAGTGGTTAAGAAACCTGGCTAGCGTGAAAGTAGCCTGGAGAATTGTGGATTCAAATCCTGTCTGCCACCATTGTGCCCTTGAGTAAGGCACTTAGCCTTCAGTTGCACTGAGGGAGGCCTTGATGTAATTGATAGTTGACAAATGTAAGTTGCTTTGGATAAAAGCGTCTGATAATGCAGAAATGTAAATGTAATAAAGATCACATTGTCATATTACTGGAGAGCTACTCACTGTCTCTGCGCGTAGAGATCACACAAACACACATTGCACACATAGCTGGAGGGGGTCTAAAATCTATTAAATCAATAGTGATTGCACACTTTCAGTGTTTCTGGTGGCTTTGCACCCACTGTGACTCTGTCCACAGTCATATTCAA
>JAIFZK010000022.1:11457500-11462500 GCA_027481765.1 Tenualosa thibaudeaui
TTCTTCCATCTCTCCTGCTCTCCATAACCATCTCTAGCTCCCCTCTCTCTCTTCCTTCTCTCTCCTTCTCTCTCTCCTTCTCTGACCTACCTGGCTACAGTTGTGCAGTCTGTTCGGACCCATCCCCTCTGATCACCGTGGAAACTCATAAATCAACTCTGACAGGGCAGCAATTAAACTTCACTTCTCCAGCCAACAGGGCGGGTAAAAGTACCTTCAGATCAGTTGTGTGTGTGTGTGTGTGTGTGTGTGTGTGTGTGTGTGTGTGTGTGTGTGTGTGAGTGTGTGTGTGAGTGTGTGTGTTTGTGTGTGTGTGTGAATGTGAATGTGTGTGTCTGGAGGCATTCTTAAAGTGGCACGACTGTCAATCAGGGATCCAGTTTTGGCCAATCCCCTTATTTGCCATTGAATCTACAGTTCTACAGTTCAACCATGGCTGTATGAATAAGACTATAAATAAGACATCCCCATTATTACTGTTTCATACCAAATTTCCTGAGTGAAGGTGTGTGTGTGTGTGTGTGTGTGAGTGTTAGAGAGAGATGTGCAAATACGTGTGTGCGAAGGTGAAATACTAAAAGTGTGTGTGTGAGAGAGAGAGAGAGAAACAGAGAGCTAGAGAGAGAGAGAGAGAAAAAGTGCGAGAGAGAGAGCGAATTCCCCCACACAGCGTGGGTTAGCATGCCCAAAGGGTTGAGAGCTTAAACACACGCTAGGTCTCTGATCCTCTTAAAAGTTTTTAAAACTCTCAAACTTTGGCACTTTAAATGTAGCGTTCCCATTTTTTGTGTTTTTCTTTGTTAGGGTGTCAGCACTGAAACAGGAGAAAAACAACAACAGCAACAGCAACAACAACAGACAATAATAACAACAGCAGCTCAGACACTTCCCACCAGACCATGACCCTTAATACAGATGAATTACATGATGTCCTCTAAACAGAAATCATGAGGGATCAACCATGAAAGAAACACCAGTATCACTTATGAGATGTATCACCTGATTACTATTATTGCACACTCTACTGTCACTGTTCAGTCACAGACTTAGTGATGCTCAATACTCTCACAAAAATGTCTAGAAATTACGTGTTGAATTGTACGTAAGACATGCAACAGGTTCTCTACAGAGTGATTACAGGGAACTCTCTGTACTGTAAATGAAAATAAAAACATATGTGCCTTCCTGGAGTTAGGACTAGACTTAGATGTCAACAGTTATTGAGCACATAACTGGGCTCTATGGGATCCTTCGATAGCCATTGGGTTGTGGATACATCTATGCATATACAAGCTATCTACAGTGTAATGTGTGCTAATCAGCAGCTAACTAGCTCTAAATGAAAATCCTGGTGGTTCAGTCTGATAAGACTGATCATGTGTGTGTGTGTGTGTGTGTGTGTGTGTGTGTGTGATAATGAAGAGTTCACTTAAACAAACAGAGGAAAGACATGGCAGTGTTTGCATTCAGAAGGCTATGGGAATGCTAACAGCTAATGTGGGGTATGAAATGCTTGATCCTTTTTGGTTACACCAGTTAAGTCTGATGTAGGTCATACTGCTGTCATGAGTATCCATCAGCGCTGCCTAATTTTGCACCCTGGTAGATCTGCCTGGTGCAGTGTGTGTGTGTGTGAGAGAGAGAGAGAGAGAGAGAGAGAGAGAGTTTGACGACAGGTCGAATCATGATCTGTCTCTATTTGGGCTTAATCATTAGTTGAACGAGTGCATCCATGTGGTTGATTGAGTTTGTTTGTGTGCCAGTGGCCAGTGTGTGTGTGTGTGTGTGTGTGTGTGTGTGTGTGTGTGTACTGTACAGACACAAAACATCCATCAGGAAGTCTGGGTTGGGGGGCTGCTCCACATCCCACACCCCACACTGCCACTGGCACTCACTCTGTACTTTGTGTGTGTGTGTGTGTGTGTGTGTGACAAAATGAGAGACTGTCCTACTTTCACACAGCCTGTAATCTGACCTGTTTAAAATGCCCATTAGACACCCAACAAGCCCTAAAAATCCACAGTGGAGGTGTGTGTGTGTGTGTGTGTGTGTGTGTGTGTGTATTTGCAGAGGAGGTGTGTGTGTGTGTGTGTGTGTGGGGGGGGGGGGGGGGTATGTGTATTTAATGTAAATTTTTCCTTTAACTGAAGCTACTTATAACCTTTACCAGTATTGAGTTATCCCAAACAAAGAAGGGGGACGGAACACAAATAGGTGATGCTTCACACAGAGATATGAATAGTTCTGTGAGATGAGTGCTTTTCTATTGCAGAATGTATAAGACAAATTATCAGACTAGAATGCTTACAGATCAGTGGTCTGGCCACTGAATACTGCATCCGTGCATGAGTGTGTGTGTGGGTGTGTGTGTCTATTACACACCAGGTGTTGAACTTTTGAGACCTTGTTAGTTTATCCATATGAACGCATACACACACGCACGTACACACACACACACCAGATACAGAGTTTATTTAAGCTGTATGTATTTGCTTTGAAGTTTCCTAATGAGCCTAGGCAGTGAGCCAGGAGAGTGGTGTGTGCATGCGTGTGTAGTCAGTATGTGTGAGAGGACACAGCCATTGATCAGTGAACAGAACTAATTGCTTGGCCAGGACACACACACACACACACAAGCACCCATGCAAACCCTCACATGCATTTACACACAAATGAGGATGTGCTAACATAGTGTGTGTGTGTGTCTGTGTATGTGTGTGTGTGTGTGTGTGTGTGCATGCATTTGTGTATCATTAAAGTACGGCTCAGAGGGCTTCTTGTCAAGGAAGCTGGCATGTAATTTCACAAGTAAACACTTGCTAAAGATCTCCAAGATGAAAGGAGAGGTGGGAAATATAGAGAGGGAAACAGAGGCATGGAAAAGGTAGGATGATCAAATAAATTAAAAGGGACTATGAAGGAGATTTAAAGATGATGTGAAGAATATATCAGAGCGGGTCACTCAACAGGATAAATGGAAAAATAGAAAGAGAGAGAGAAATAGAAAAGAGAGAGAAAGAGAGGGGGTTGAGTAGATAAAAAGAGGTGTATAGGCATAAATGAATAGAGAAAAAAGGGGGATATGGCTCTGAATAAATAAAGAGAGAAAGGTGAATAGATGAATAGTGAGGTATGGAGAGATGAATATTGACATAAATGAGTAGAGAGAGGGAGAGAGAGAGAGAGAGAGAGAGAGAGAGAGAGAGAGAGAGAGAGAGAGGGATGGAGAAGGGGGCAGTGGTGAGAGCCAAATGAGTGGTCCAGTGGGAAGTGGACAGTGGGGATAAAGAGCACCACTGGAGTGAGTCTCACCACCTGAATCACACTACCATCTCAACTCAAACTAGACCACATCACACACACACACACACACACAGACACAGACACAGGCACACACACACACACACACACACACACACACACACACACACACACACACACACACACACACACACACACACACACACACACACACACACACACACACACACACACAAACACACACAAAGGCATTTCACTAACTTGCATAAGCTTGCCTAGATGGAGTATGTGAATGCAAATAACTAATGTAGAATATGAAAGGCTCTTTGGTCACACTACTTAAATGAGCAGGTGGAGTAAGAGAAAGAAAGAGGAAGGAAAAGAGAAAGAGAGTGAGAGAGTGAAAGAGATGGAATGGATAGAATACTATGTAAGATTCTCAAACATATACAACCCACTGGCATAGATCAAAAAGATCGAAGACTCAGCTGAACAATTGAACTAAAAATCTAACACTCACTAAACACCTAAATGGCATGAGGGAGTCTTTTCTGTCAAATTTAAATCTACTTCCAGATTACCTATTGGCATCTGTGACATACAACCTGAGTACAACTACAAGGCCATCCCATAAAGGGTACCAACTTACTGGAGACCTTTGTGCTAACCCTATGAGTACTAATGCTACATGCTAATGCCACAAAAGGTCATTTGTGTTGAGTATGGCATGCCTGCTTTCATTCTGATGCTGTACACTAAAGAGCTAGTTAGCTCACAGTGGATTCAAATAAGAAAAGCCATAAAAGCCCAGCAACTCCACTGACCAGACATGCTGTACCTCTGATTATCCTACTTAGCCACTAACGCACATGGACAGGCCTACAGATATGGATACTGACTTTTGCACAAATGAATACCTGAAGCAGACAGATAGACAGACAGAACACACATGCACACACACACACACACACACACACAAAGGTGTATATGCAATCATGAACAAATGCTGTTTATATGGCATGGCTATCTGAATACGTTACACAGAAAGAAAAAAAAGTAACTAAATAATCATTTACAAAATAACACACATACACACACACACAAACACAATGTCCAAGCTGACAGGAGATACTGTAGACTGCAGGAAGAATTTCAAAACTTGTGTGAGCTTGTGAGAAACATCCAGCTGGGGTTTCAGTGACAGGGAGATGAGAAAGGAGTGCAGAGAGTAGAGAGTAGAAGAGAAGAGAAAGAGAGGAGGAGGAAAGAAAGAGAGATAGGGAGCAACAGGGGAAATCTGGGGGAAAGTGAGGGAGGGGTGCCAGAGGAGGATGGAAAGAAGAAGAAGAAGATGAAAGAGAGAGAGAGAAACAGAGACAGAGAGATGGAGAGAGAGAGAGAAACAGAGACAGAGAGTTGGAGAGGGAAAGAAAGAATAGAAAAGTAGATAAATACCATGAAAGGAGAGAGAGAGAGAGAGAGAGAGAGAATTAGAGAGAGAGGGAGAGAGAGACAGAGAGAGGCAGATAGAGGCACGGGGGAGGTGGATGGGAACAGGGTCTCTTTCCTCTATCTTTTACCTGCTAACAGCTTCCTTCATCTTCTGATTGAAGCCAAGACCAGGCCCTTTGAAGGAGGGGCCCCTCAGGGGGGGCCCGAGTCCCACAGCCCCCCAAGACATCCCTTTTGTCGACAGAGAGTAGTTTGCGTGTGTGTGTGTGTGTGAGAGAGAGAGAGAG
>JAIFZK010000022.1:11470000-11472500 GCA_027481765.1 Tenualosa thibaudeaui
TAAGCACAACACTGCCACATTGTGGCTAAAAGAGAAACTGCAGCCAATCAATCACTCCTGTGTAAAACATTTTTTTCTCCCCCAAGAAATGTCATTGTAACTTTATGATTATCCAAAACGTGTGGATCGTTAATGCATGCTGGCTTTGCATGCATGCCCTTCATGCAATCAGTATTGAGTATCATGGACAGGCACCAGATAGGCATTAGATATTTCATTTATGTAGGCCTAAAAAGCGACTGTATGTGTGCGTAAAATACCCACAAGTAGCCTATAGTTTGTCTGCATCTCATAGAAATGTGGGATTCAGATAAACTTCCATAAATCTCAACCCTGACCCAACCTGTCGTCGGTTATTTAACTACATCGTCACATCTACGACCTAACAAAACGCAGTGCAGACTTTCGTTGCCAAAACACCAACAATCCAACAGAGTCTACTGCACGTGTTAATGACAGATGGGGAGCTTGAACAGCAAAGGCTCTCATATCAGTTAGGTTTGATCAAAACATGTTAAGTGATTGGGCTGGAATTCATCAGACCTAATCACCATTGTCAATACTTTAATCCCTGTAAAGACTGGCTAGGTGGAAGAGCTTGATTAGGATAAATGTGATGATAAATCAAGACAAAGCTCTGTAATCACTAAATGGCAACCACCTGCCAGGCATCATAACCAAAATAACCAGAACCAAAAGACGTTTTACTTGACAATTCAAGTCAAATGGCATCTTATTGGAGAAATGAAAATGCATCAAACCCATATATAGGCAACCGTGTTTCCTCGTTCTGTTGAGCAAGCAATTTTGTGAGTCGCTACTTAACGAGCGCGGCCGATGAAGCAGAACAATAGGCGTGCTCCAGCCGAAACGCGAATTGCCTCATGCGGTTTTATACGCTTCGCGTATGACTAGACCCATGGTGTCGGCCCATGGTGTTGCGAGCGTGTGAAAATCTCCCCTGGTTGCGCATTATGTTTTAATGGCATCCATATGTGGGGAGGAGACTACACTTAACGCTGATAAATACCATAAACCTGCTTTACGTCGAGTCTGGGGGGGGCTACTCTTTCTCCAACTTGCCAGTTGGCACAAGAGCGAGCGCAAGCATGAACGTGATCAAGATCATGAGCACTGCCATAACTGAGGAGGTAATAAAGTAAGAATGGCCTGGATCACATTCAATACTGGGATCTGTTCTTCTCAAATACTGGGATCTAGTCTTCTGTGTAAGTGGCCTGAAGATCAGGCTACGTAAAGCAATGTATTGACAATAATGATAGCTCTACTGTTAATGAACTAGGCTGTATACTTAGATTGATGTGCTGTAAAGAGTCCTCTTTTTCTGATGGGGGAGGTAGAGTCATGACAATTGAACCTCCGTCCTCACATGTGTATACATATTAATTAATTTCAGCCTAACATGAGAGAACTGACATAAACTTGAGAGAACTGACATAAACGTGGGATTACATAGATCAGACTCACTCTTGGGATGAGTCTAGCTGCTTACAGACACACACAAATACACAGGCGCGTGTGTACACACTCATACACACTCACATACACACACACACAAATACACACAGGGGGACACACGATCACACATACACACACACATACACACAGTAGCTCCCAACCACATCATAAAACCCCCAGTCTGTTTTCTTAGCCAAGCCCGCCACTGCTCCACACACTTCACAATTAGGCCCCTGAACTGTGAGCACGTTCTTCACTTTCTCTCTCTCTCTTTCTTCTTTTCTCTTTCTCTCCTCTGCTCCTCCATCTATTTTTCTATTCTATTCATTTTCTTTTTCATCTAATTATAAGCGCTGCTACTTTGTGAGAGCTGGGGGTCTGTTTCTTCTTACATTCACAAATTCTCCCCCTCTCTCCTTTTCTCTCTACACCTCTTCCCTCTTTTTCACTCTCTCTCTCTCTCTCTCCTCCTCCACAGTTGTGGCTGGCACACTCTCCAGTAGGACATTAAATGGTAATTCATTGGCAGTGCCATTCATTTGGTTTTTCCATGCGTCCTGCCATGGGCTTCTGTCGAGTGTTATTGTCAGTATGTGCATTCAAGTGTGTGTGTGTGTGTGTGTGTGTGTGTCTGTATGTGTGTCCATGTGTTTAATTAAAAGCAGATTTGAGCTTGACGGGCCTCCCGGTGTGACTACCCATCCAACCCTTGTGCTGGAGCTAACTACCATAACTGCAGAGAGGGGAGTGGTGTGTGTGTGTGTGTGTGTGTGTGTGTGTATTCCTAAGTAAGACAGACAGACGTCTGTGTCTAATTGTAAGTATGTGTAATTCCATCTCATGCCTCTAGAGGTCCTGTGGTGGCCACTGAACACAGCTAAACCTCACCAGAATCTCCTACACTGCACTGAAAACACACAAATCCTCACATGTGTATACATATTAATTAATTTCAGCCTAACATGCACGCATGCACACAAACACACACAGACAAGTGGTGGCCACTTGGTCTTGCTGTGCC
>JAIFZK010000022.1:11477500-11480000 GCA_027481765.1 Tenualosa thibaudeaui
TCTATGAATATTATGAAAAAGATAAAGAAAAGAACATAAAAACAGATGGTATCGAAACAGCAACCCAGAATGTTCTAAACCACAACAAACTCAATGCAAGACAAATAAAACCAAGATGATAATATATAGAATCCAATGACAACAAACAAACAGAATCCACAAAAGATGACAACAACCCAAAGACAGAATCCAAGACAATAAATAGCCCAGGCAACAAAAACAATCTGTGCCACCTATACAAAGGCAAACAATCTGTGCCACCTATACAAAGGCAAACAATCTGTGCCACCTATACAATGGCAAACAATCTGTGCCACCTATAAAAAGGCAATTGTGTTCTCCGCTTTAGATGTTTGATAAAGATCTCAGCAAGATGTTAACTTCCCTCTCTCTCTCACACACACGCACGCACACACACACACACACACACACACACACACCAAACACGCTGACAAGGGAGCCATAAAAGTTCACACAGCAACGTTCCATTTCCACACTTTCTCACACACATTCTTTCACACAAAATGCCTGATGGTGACATAGGCTTACTTGATCACACACACGCCACTGCTCACACACACCACTGCTCACACACATGGGTGTCACAGATTAAAGTGAGTATTATGTAAGACAGAGACAGGTCAGGTCTTACATGGGATACACGGACAAAATGATTCTCTTTCTCTCCCTCCCTCTCCCTCACACACACACACACACACACACACACACAAGCATAGGCATGCATACACACACAGACACACAATGCACACGCTTCCCTGTTAAAAGCAACACTGCAGAGTGCCCTTTCGGTGTTCACACAGAAACTTCAAGACACATACATCAGCTCTTATGCAACAGAGAGGACGCCAGACCAGACTAAAAAGAACACACACTATACACTCTCTCAAACACACACACACACACACACACACACACACACACACACACACACACAGGACAGCCTTTTTGCTGAGGCCTTTAGATTGAGTCAGTGCGCATCGGAGCTCCCATCATGCCCCACTTACACTCAGTCCTGCAGCAACTTCTGGCTCCTGGCCCACTTAGGAGCAGACACACACACACACACATAAGTACACACACACACACACATACACAGACAGACACACTGCAAGTACACAAATATATTTAGGACTATCCATAATCATACACTTCAATGGACATGTAAAGCAAAGGAATAATACCATCCATACAGCCACATAGACAAACATGTTCTCGTTCACACACACACACACACACACACACACACACACACACACACACACACAAACACACACACACAGTCCGGCTAACTGGAGTGGACATGAAGGATTGCGTAACTGGGGCATGAATGGAGTGTGTTTCAGGTGGAGCCATGCCACAGTCCAGTGTGTGTGTGTGTGTGTGTGTGCGCGTATATATGTGTGTGTGTGTGCGCGTGTATGTGTGTGTGTGTCTACAGTATGTGTGTGTGAATGTCTATGAGAGATGTGACTATAGGCATCCTGAGGCATAGAGACAGAGAAAGAAATCCTTGTAACACACACACACACACACACTCCCACCCCCCCACACACACACACACCCTCTCATATACACCTCTCAGCAGTGATAAATGCGACACTGTCTGAAAAATAGACTGAAACAAAATTGCCCTTTACAACAAAGATGAAACTATATCAATGTCATGTTCTGTGTCTGTACAAGGACTGCAGACTATACCACCTCTCACACACACATACACATACACATACACATACACATACACACACACACACACACACACACACACACAGTCAGTCAGTCATTATGGGGAAAGAGCTACAAAGCCAGTATAACCTCATGAGCTATAGCCTCCATCATTTTCATTTCAGTCCATCCATCCATTCATCCATCCATCCATCCATCCATTTATCCATTCATCCACTTGTCTGTCCACCCATCTATCCATCCATCCTTCCCTTACCTCTTTCTATCTCTGTCTGTCTATCTCACATTGTCTCTCATTCCCTCCTTTTCTCTCTTTCTCTCTCTATCCCTTTGTTTCTCACTTTATGCCATCTCCTAATGGTACAGAAGAGAATCAAAATGGGGCGCTAAGCCCTTTTTATAGCTTCCCCATGACCCTAAGAATCATGGGAGGTGTAGTTTTAATAGCCATACTCCATAAATGCAGTCCATTTACCATTACCATTTACACAACAGTGCTCATGCACAAAGTGTAGTAATGGAGAATAACTTTTGATGTGATGGCTTTTCTTCACCGCAACACAAAGAGAACCCAGAAGTATTCAAGGAATCTATTGGAAAATGTAACCTTTTTTAAGAACTTCTCCACTGCAGTCTAAACTGTGTTACACAAAGCTGCTTACCACCTGATCAGTACTTCAGAATGTGACCTTACTGCAAGTCTCCACAGCTGCAGATTCCAGATCAGTCATGTTTGAATAAACTGTCGAATCCTCAAATTATGGTGAGCCTTTCTGAAATTCACTACAAACAA
>JAIFZK010000022.1:11492500-11495000 GCA_027481765.1 Tenualosa thibaudeaui
GGAGACACAGACACAGAGAGACAGAATAAATAGAATGAGAAAGAGAGAGAGGGGGGGGGGGGAGAGGGAGAGAGATTCATATGATGGTTCCCTTCATGTTTTGATGTTTTACATGTTTGTAAACTAAATGCTTTGGCAAAACGGTTACATGAATGGTCATGCCAATAAAGTTTGTTGAAGTGAATTTAATTAAATTGAATTGAGAGAGAGAGATGCACAGATTTAACCTATATATTCTGACCATTTGTGTCTGTTGTTACATCAACATCCTGTATCTGTATGTTGTATATAAACCTGTAACTATTCGTCATGCCAATAAAGCACTTTTGAATTGAATTTTTTTGAGAGAAAGAAAGAGAGAGAGAAAGAGGTTTTGCAGGCATAGGGAGTATTGCTTCCAAAGCACTGACTGCATTTATCTCAAACACAAGCAGATCTCCATAAAGCTCAGGACAGAAAGCCCCTCAAAGTCCCCCAATCAAACACAAAAGCCTCTGTTCTACAATCCACAACATCCCTCTGAGGGACCACGTTCTAGAGGACAAGCTTGTTGTTCTAAGGTTCCGAGGCCTTGTCCTCCAGGGTTGTTCCACTGAAGAATGCTAGATGTACACTCAGATCTATACGCTGTCAGTTAGTTTGTGTGTGTGTGTGTCTGTCTATCATGAAGCATTTCCTTATGTGAAGGAGAAAGTCAAATGTCATATAATCTTCTCCAAAGAGCATAATCTCCTTTTCTGAATATCCCTCTCGTAGCTTAGCGTTGACTAGAGACCCTAAGTGGTTTGCAACTCTGTTGTTAGTAAGGGTAAGTGCAGCCAGTGGAATTGCTGTCCCAGAGCAAGAGATGCAGACAGAGAGACAGAGAGAATACAGAGACAGACTGACTGATTCATATAAAGGAAAAAAGAGAGAGGTGTGTGTGTGTGCTCACGTGTGCATGCAGGTGTGTGTGTGTGTGTTAGCATGCAGATGTGTGGGTGTGTGTTAGCATGCTTGCATGTATGTGTGTAAGTGTGTGTGTGTAGCTGTGTATAGGTGTGTGTATGTGTGTGTGTGTGTGTGTGTAGGTGTGCCAGGACTTGCAGAGTGAAGCTCCAGACATAACTGTCTGATCCATGACGAGGCGTTGAGTGAAAATACCAGCTCACTGCCAGATGACAGGGAAAGCTTGCTGTGTGTGTGTGTGTGTGTGTGTGTGTCAGAGAGAGAAAGTGTGTGTGTAAAAGAGAAAGAGACAGAGAGATTACTTATGCATATATCTGTAAACATCTTCCTACCCGCATAGGTTAGCAAAAGATGTTTATGAATACATGTGTGGATATCTATTGTGCATATCTGTGTGTGTGCACAGAATTTGTGTGTGTGTGTGTTTATGTGTGTGAGATCCCTACAGCTCTTGGCTTTTGAAGTGCGGTTTCTGCCATAAAGAAAAAAAAGACCATCATTCAAGGTGATATTTATCTTCATAACCTCCGTTTAAGAGATTTACGACATCAAATTGCTCCTGAGAGAACACCAACAGGCCTCTGTTCACCACAGACGCTCATTATGCACGAGGCCAAGAAAAGATCTCCTCTAAAGCAGGTGGTCACCAAATTTGCCACCATTGTCCCCTGCTCGTCTCTGAAAGCAAGAAAAATGATCCAGAGCTGTCAGTGGCCACAGGGATTTAATGCGTCTTTGGCCACGTAATTATGAAATATAGAAAACTTGTCGTGCTTTATTTGATCACACACAGCTAGAGTTTGACCATGAAGAATTGACCCATTCTTAGGGACTATGGTGGCCTGGTGTGCGTGTGTGCATTGTGTTGTCTGTGTGTGTGTGTGTGTGTGTGTGTGTCTGTGTGTGTGTGTGCATCTGTGTCTCTGTGTCTGTATGTGTGTGTGTGTGTTGGTGGGTGGATGGGTGTGAAAGAGATAATGGACATGCAACAGTGTAACTGAACAAAAAGAAACCTCGGCATTGAGGAGCACAAGGAAAGGCTACTACATTTATGAGGACACAGAATATTACAAGGACACAAAGACCTGTGCTTGAGAGGACACTAAACACACAGCCTCTATATTTTGGCCTGTATGGTGACTGTGTTAAATAAGCACGCGGTCCCTCTGGGCTTTACAGTTGAGCTGGGCCGCACACCCAGAAATGTGATCCCTCAAGAAGATTGTGACCATAGACAAACCTTCAGAGCTCTGACCCCATGTCCTTCAATGAAGAGACCTTTGTGGGTCTCTTTGCACTCTACAGTACTGTTTGTGTGGAGACTTAACCTAAACTATGCCTGTGAAATGCTTCAAAATGACCTCTTTGTTTACAGTGGGTGGGAATTTTTTTAAGGGATTTTTCAAAAGGTTATAATGACGGCCATGAAGAGTGCAATCGTATCAACAGACAACTTAAATGGAGAAAAAATATGTCTTTGGGTGGAGATTTTTTTTTAAAACTCATTTTAAACTCATTTTATATACATACCAAAATACATCTCTATTACTGC
>JAIFZK010000022.1:11497500-11500000 GCA_027481765.1 Tenualosa thibaudeaui
TACCGTGTGTGTGTGTGTGTGTGTGTGTGTATGTGCGTCAGTGTGTGTCAGTGTGTGAGTACAAGTGTATTTATTGAATATAACAACATGACAATATCTAGCTTTCAGAACACTGATAACGTTAAACATTAACATTATTTATTTATAACATGAACTATTATATTATAATATATAATAATAATATAATAATAATATTAAAACTATTATTATATAGTTTATATTATAAACTATTTTCAACTCACTGTATGATTTGATGAACATCTGATTCAAAATAGGAAGTTGCAATAATCCCAAGCCCCCGTAACAAACCTTTTTTCCGTGCTGTGAAATCTATCCGAAACTTTTTCTCTGTATTGACATGTAACATAACAGTGTGTAGATGAATCACCTCTTTAGAAATAATGATTTACTCATTTGGAGTCACCATCTTGGCCTAGTCAAGCCGAGCCTTGAGAACGGTGCTGAGACAGCTATATCTCCCAAACGATGGAGGCCACCCAACAGCAGCTGTAGATTGTCTGACTAATCGAGAGGCCTCGTCTCCCTTTCAAGATTTCATTTTTTTCTTTTTTTCTTTTTTTTTTTATGTCTTGACTGGAACAGTGGATGTGATTTATGATTGCAATTTCACATGTAGAGCAATGGGTTCTTTGCTAATCTCTTGCCTTCAGCATAGACAGAGAGAGGGATATTCTTTAAGATACTTCTTAGGATTTTATCTTATCTTATGCTCCTAAGTACTGTGCAGGCTTGGACAACACTGTTTCTTAAATGTGTATGCCAGTAAAGCTTGTTGAATTGAATTGAACTGAGAGAGAGAGAGAGAGAGAGATTTATATGCAGAGAGAAAGACAGAGAGAAAGAGAGAGAGAGATTTTACAAGATAGAAGAAGCTTGGAGGTACAGGAGCCCCATAAATGCTGACTCATCACCTGCTCTTTAGGGGCATCCGACTCGTGAGAAGAGTTCTTGAGAACGCAGAAAACGAAAGGGCAGGCTCCTCGTAAAACTCATAAGCAAAGGAACGACAGCTATGAAGAAATATGACCGCAAATGTGAGACAAGAAATAAGGACGTGGACGAGGAGAGAAGGAGAGACAGAGGACAGATACGGCTCTGTGTCCGAGCCCCAGAAGTCCTCAATAAAATATGCTAGCAGTAGAACACTCTATAATCCTACTGTAAAATACCCAACGATTCTTCTTAGCTGATTTAACATGTCAGATGGGTAGATGTTTTCTCTCCCTCTGTGTGTGTGTGTGTGTGTGTGTGTGTGTGTGTGTGTGTATGTGTGTTTGTGTGTCTGTGTGTCTGTGTGTGTGCCTTTGTGTGTGCCCATATGTAAGATAGAGAAAGATTTGAAGTATGCAAAAAAGTATGAAAGTATGAAAAACTATACATATGTGTGTGTGTCGCATTGTGTGGATGTGTGTTGAGTGTATGTGTTTGAATGTGTGTGTGTGTGTGTCTGTGTGTGTGTGTGTGTGAGACCTTGGCAGGGTGAGAAAAGAATAATTCTCATTCAGTCCTTCTGGTGTGATGAATTTTGACAGCCCTTCAGTGTTAAGTGTCTAGCCTTCTCTCTCTCTCTCTCTCTTTCTCTTCACTCTACTTCCCCCTGTCTCTCTCTGGAATACTCCTGCATTAAGTGCGTGGAAATATGGCAGGTCAAGAGCAGTAACCTTGGCGATTTGCATTTGAAACTCCTCTCCGATCCTCCCCAGTCACCTGCTAGCCTCCTCTAGCAACCTGCACTTTGTCTTTTTAAACACCGACTGACCAGAGTCAATCATTCTGCCTCTCTCTCTCTCTCTCTGCAGCTCCTAGAGTGTCTATTTTAAGGAATGGAGAGTCTTCAGTGTTGATGGATTCAGGCTGCTGTCAGTGTGCTTGGGGGGGTTGGGGGGCAAGCAGGGCAGTATGGGAGTGATGCTGGTGTATCAGCACAGCTCGGCTGGGAAGAAGCATAGTGTTGCCAAAGCTTGTGTTTAGACTCTTCTCTCTCTCTCCCTCCGAGCTTCTTCTATCTTGTAAAATCTCTCTCTCTCTCTTTCTTTCTCTCTGCATATACATCTTTCTCTCAAATGAGCTTTATTGGCCTGACTTAGGCAAGAAGTGTTGCCAAAGCTGACATATGACAATACCAACAGATACAATATCTTTTTCAGGCAAAACAAAAACAAGAGAAGAAATCCAATCAAATCAAATAAGACAGGAAACTTATAATCATAACTGATGCTAAGCTAGCTAGGTAGCTGAAAGAAAGAAAACTTATATTTAAATAATATTAGTAATCATTTTTATAAATCCAGTTTTAAATGGAAACGTTTATGTCATATATTATATTATATTATATTATATTATATTATATTATATTATATTATATTATATTATATTATATTATATTATATTTATATATCCTTAAATTTAAACTTAAATTAAAAAGGAAACCTATTTTTAACCTATACCTATCATCAATTATTTATAAATCTTTCTCTTT
>JAIFZK010000022.1:11505000-11535000 GCA_027481765.1 Tenualosa thibaudeaui
TTGTGAAATGGTGCTTAATGATGGTCTATTTGAAGCCCAGCAAGACAACCTCTGTTTGACTGGCAAGTGATGTGTGTGACACAGAGGTGGAAGAGGTGGTCAGATGAAGATCAGACAAAGACAATGAAATGGCAGACACAGAAGAAGAGTTGAGAAAGAGTAAAACTAAGGCAGCAGAGTGGAAACACAGAGCAGAATCTCAATCAATCTCTGCTAGCTTTCAGTGCACAATGAACATACCCGGGTATGTCATGTTGGGTCAGTGGTATCAGTACTGATTTACAAGTGGGAGATCCAAGTTTAGTTCCAGAACCAGCATTGAGAGTCCAGGTTGGGTTTGATGAAAGCAGCTTCTATATGTCAGCCAACTTTAACTTTATAAAACCATTAATTTTTGGAGAGTGTTTGAATGGCAGTGAGAAATGTGTCACTGTATACACCTATGCCATAGATATACATATAGATAGATAGATAGATAGATAGATAGATAGATAGATAGATAGATAGATAGATAGATAGATAGATAGATAGATAGATAGATAGATGATAAAGATAGATTGATAGATTGATAGATGGACAGATAGACAGACAGACAGACAGCTAGATAGATAGATAGATAGATAGATAGATAGATAGATAGATAGATAGATAGATAGATAGATAGCATAATTGGTGGATATTTTATTGATCCCAAAGGCCATTTGAGAATCCAAAAGCAGTCTTACCGTCTGACGTTCCTGCGCTCCTCATCCAGTTGCTTGAGCAGTTCCTCAATGCATCTGTTGGCATCCATGTACTCCTTTGAATAAGAAGAGAGAGGAGAGAGGCACTTTAGAACAGATGTGTGTAGATGTCAGAAAAAGAGACAGAAAGAGCACTTTAGACATCTGTATATATGTCAGAGAGAGAGAGATGGAGAGAGAGAGAGAGAGAGAGAGAGAGAGAGAGAGGTCATTCTATTAGCATTTCAGATGCCAGGGTAAGGCTTGTTATTATCCTCTCAGCTGACTGACCAAAACAAACAAACTGATAAATAAGTAAACAGTAGCGCATGTGATTAGTAGCGGCACGGACAGCATGTAGAGATACAAGGACTGGCACTTCATATTTGCAATGAGACTCGTCCATCCAAAGGATTTTGAGTAAATGCTATTGATTTGTCATGAAAAATTATATTTATTCAAATTTGATTTATATTCATTTTTCTCTCCATCATAAATACACCATGCCATTAGATATGGCATAAAACAGTGTCTAAAGGGTGTGTGTGTGTGTGGTGTGCATGCTATATATTTGTGTGTGTGTGTGTGTGTGTGTTTGCATGCTATGTATTTGTGTGTGTGTGTGTGTGTGTGTGTGTGTGTGTGTGTGTGTGTGTGTGTGTGTGTGTGTGTGATTTAAAGCCCATATTGAGAGAGTCCAACTGGCTTTTCCAGTTCCAGTTCCAATAGTTTCTGTCGTTTCCAGCAGTGACCCAATTTTGCTGCTCAGTTTTCTACGCTGCTCTAATACCACTCAAAGCCCTGAGTTATTACTCCATATAGAGACTGAGAGAAAACACACACACACACATATCATTTGACATCTGTCTCTCTTTCTCTTTTTCTTTTCGTCTGTCTCAAACACACATGCACAAAGACACACACAGACACACACACATACCGTGACATATATAATTTGATAGTCTCCTGACACAGGAGCCAGGTCTGGCTTAGCACCACTGAAGTGTTGAAAGTGTGCGTGCATGGCGGCAAGTGTGTGTGTGGTGTGTGTGTGTGAGTGTGTGCACACAAGAATGAAAGAAAGAGCGTGTGCGGGCCATAAACGTCCACATCATGATGTGTAATATTTACGCTCATTTTTCCACATCTTGTGTGTGTGTGTGTGTGTGTGTGTGTGTGTGCATGTGTGTGTGTGCAATGCACAGTTGAATTAATGTTGTAATATAGACCTTATTCAAGGGGAGTTAATGTGCAGAAGTATCACCATTCAGTTCACACTCAGTGGAAATGTGTGTGTGTGTGTGTGTGTGTGTGTGTGTGTGTGTGTGCATATGTGTGTGTTTCTGTTGGCTCGACACCATGTAGTGAATGAAGGAGGAAGGAGATTAAATTAAAAGGTCCCCTTAAACAGTACTAATTCTCCACACAATCCAGCCAGTGCTATGCACACCCATCCATATGACATCTCCACACAAACCAGTCGGTGCTACATAAACCTGTCCATATGAAATCTACACAACCCAGCCTGTGCTACACAAACCCATACGTATGAGATCTACACAACCCAGTCACCACACAGCCCAAAGGAATGAGGTATCCTAAGCTGTGACATGCACACTATAGGGAAGAAAGATTTCACAGGTTTGAGGTTTTTTTTTTCATTGTTACTTTGCTAGGTCACACACAAAGTTTCCTCTATTTGTTACATGGTTTTGTGTTTTTGTCATATTTCTATGTAGCCCCTCAAATTTTTATGTGTGTGTGTGTGTGTGCTTTTTTTGTGGTTGTTTGCCATCATAGCAATCCTCCTGAAGACATTGACATTCTACAGTCGTATCCACTCTCGCAGAGTAGAGATCCCCCCTATCTAATTGAATAGACTGCATTGTAGCATGTTATCTGCATTCGTAATGTTCATCAGATAGAGTATGGCGTCTGTAACCACAAGGTTGTAAGTTCAGTCGCCAAAACGAGCCTGCTGACTGTACGTTCTCCCATTCGGTGGTGTGGGGACAGAGAGCCAAACAAATGCACCCAATAAGAGAAACTGAAAAATTCCTCAGGGAGCTTGCAATCCACTGTATTCACATAGCTAGCCTGCACGATATGCTAATGGGATTGCTCCATTAGAGTATGAGCAGGAGAGCTTTACTGCTTTGAGTGATTGTGTTCCTGCTCCTCTGGAGAAACATTTGTGATTTGTTGCTACTAGACCCCAAGAGTATTCGCTGGGAACTTAGATGCTCTGTCGTTTGGACCGAGCTCACAAATAAAATGAAAGGCAAATCGAGGCAAGCTGTGTGGAATGATTTCTAATGATGTTGCCAAGAGCCAACAACAGTTTGTCCTTTACGCTTTATGCAAAAGACGTCGCTATTTAAAAGCAATGGGGGTTAATGTTTATAAAAGACATTACTATTTAAAAGCAAAGGGAGTAACCCTTGATGTTTTGCCTCAGAGATTTTTTATTCTCATCTCATGTTCTCATGCAACTGTCAGTAGATTACCCAGGGTGAGAGTTTTATGCATGCTTTAAAACTCTGCTCTTGATCGTTAATCCACTCTCGTTCCCAGTTAACTAACCAAAAAAAAAACCTTTTAACTGATACTATGTTGAAATCAATCTCCTCCACTCCAGCTCCTGCTGAAGCCTCTGTTCTAACCCCTCTCTTTAGCAGACTCTGATAAACCCCATGTGTTTTCACACACACACACACACACACACACACACACACACACACACACACACACACACACACACACCAGCACCCAATTGATTTGGTTCGTAGACAGGACATTATCACTTCTGAAGCACCATCATGATTTCCGACTGGTTGTTGACCCTAATTCCCCATAAACCAGTTAGTCCTAAACCCTGGAGATTAAATGATTGAATTACCATTAAAACGGTAGGGCCTCCTCGTTTTGGGGGCCATTTTGTGAATTCTCCAGCCCTGATTGGTCGTTAAAAGCAATAGAAGTTTCAGTTAAGTCAGTAGGAGGGACGACTCATTGTTTCACAAGAGCTAGAGGGCAGATGCTTACCACTGTGGTAAATGCTTAAAAGTTAAAAGAAGCTTTTAATCAAAACAGTATATTTTCACAATCAAGTTTATTATGCAGTGTGGTAGTGTACATTCCAATGCATTACCAAAATGTATTAACAATATCAGTCTATACTCTTTTGATCCCGTGATGGTAATTTGGTCTCTGCATTTAACCCAAGTGAATTTGTGAAACACCTACAGGGAAGTACACACTAACTCCAAGCAGTGGGCTGCCTCCTACACCAGTACCTAGGGAGCAGTGAGGGGTTAGGTGCCTTGCTCAAGGGCACTTCAGTCATGGTCCACTGGTCAGGGATCGAGCTAGCAACCCTTGGGTTACAAACCCAAAACCCCAACTAGTAGGCCACCACTTCCCCTCTCTGCCAAGTCTGTCTGCCAGACATGCTCATGCTGTTGCTTTCCACACATGAAAAAATATATATAGACTAAAGATATAAGTCCTCCGAGGGATATGAAGTCTTTTGAATTTGACAATACGTCAAGAGAATATCTGTAATTGTATAAAATCTACAGCCTCTTCTCACACTTTGCCCAGTAAGCCATTGTCAGTTCAGTGATATTAGGCCTACATTACAAAAGCTCACCTCATTTCTCCTCTCATTCATCTTAACTTTGCATGAGGAGAACTACATGCATGAGTCCTGCAATTCCTGTTCATATTAATTTCTCATGCAAGAAAAAAATCTATTTTGTATTAATTCTCTGGAGGTTTCTCAGCCGTACTCACTTGACAGGTGTAAATGTGGGATATGTGGTACCTGCTGCAATTAATTAATGCATGCAAACACACACACCAACACACACTTTCACACAGGCAGGTTAATGTAACGTTCACCGTGCTGTTGCTGTCAGCTCTCTGGGGGGAAATGAGGATTTCATGATGACAGATGCTCTGTATTGATTTTTCAGGGTTTGCGGTTTTTCTGTTAGACTATAATCCAATCACGCTCAGTGACTCCTCTGAGACACACACACACACACACACACACAGTCTCTAGACCCAATTCATTTTCCCTGTCTCTCCATTCCATCCTGCCTGCCTGCCTGTCGTTCTTGTGCTGGAAAAACAACAGTTATCCGACAGGCAGGCAGATGGAGAGAGGGGAGAGTCATGATTAGCTAGAAAAGGCCATCCATCACACTGCTGTCAGTTTGCATGTGAGATTCTGTACATAGAAGACCTTCCACGGAGAAGTACACAATACTGTATGAATCTGTATGAATCTGTATGAATTAATCTACATTGCAAAGAGACACACACATGTAAATACATGTGTAAACGCACGCACACATACACACGCACGCACACGCACACACACACACACAAACAGTGGCATTACACAGTTATGATGATGCAACCTACTTTTAATATTCTGGCAAAATGACCAGTGGTAAAATTGGTCTAGTTCCAAACACTCCAGTGGACTGAGAACATATTTTGGCATAAAAATAAAGAATAAGGTCTGCTACTCTAACCGGAACTGGCTATGGTTAAGCAAAAAAAGAGAGGAGGAGAGAGAGAGTGCTCCCAAATCGGCTAAACGGCTAGCAAGCCAATTTAGGGGTAACTGGGGCATTCATGACTGGATCACCAAGTATGACTAATTGACTGGAGTTAATAAAATCACATTATATTAGAACAGGAACATTTTTTTCCTCCTTCACTTAGGCAAAGTCTAAAAATAGCATAAAGGTCAAACGGGTCAGAAGCTGCTGTTGGGTGTGCTAATGTAGCCTCAGTCAGAACCAGATGTGTCTGTGCCAGTGTGCCATGAGGATTAGACTGGCATTAACAAAGGGAGGGGAAGTGTGTGTGTGCACATGTTTGTGTGTGTGTGTGTGTGTGCGTGAGTTGGGGGAGTGGATTGGGGGCAGTGCCAATGGTGGCTTCATCCGGTTAAAAGAATGATCAGGGCAACAGCTGGAAAACAAACACATCTTAATGACGCCAAGCCTATTTGTGACATTAAAGGAGATGTGTGTTGTGCAGAAACATCTACAGAATGTGAAAAAAGCAACCACATTGATGTGCTGTCAAAAAGACCTGAGCTCTGAGTTGTCCAAATATCCTCTGAAGTTAGCATGCTAGTAAACTAGCACTGGGGTGGCTACCTAACTATGTATCACTTTCCACCATGCTGAATTAAGTACAAGGCCAACACAACTTTATTGCAAAGCTGTGTTAAAGATGACCCAAAAGTATTCCATAAGAACCACACAGAGCAGCAGAACCGTATTTGTAAACTAGCACTAAGCGGACTTATGTTCTGTCACACTGAATTACGCACAATACAAGCAGTTGCAAAGGTGCATTCAGACTCAACTACATGAGATACTGCAGAATGCCAGTGGAGGTCAGAGCCCAATTTGTAATTGTTCAGAGTGATTTAGGTGTGAATGTCAAAGCCGATTGTGGACTGATGTGGCTACGGCTGTGAAAAGGGCTATTAGGTTCTTACCGATCCAGTCTGGCCGCCAGGAGTGTTTTAGCGAAAGTCACACAGTGCTTTTTAGAGAACTTTCAACTGTCTCTCACACACTGGGCTGTGACTTTCACCTCCACAGGCAGTGCATTTTCAGACACACACACACACACACACACACACACACACAAAATCATTGCCAGCACTCCACCACACCACCCCTGTGATGCTCTTTGTAGTGCCTACTGTGCCCATTGAGCTGTGTTATCCCCAGGTCTGAAAACACAATCACACACACACACACACACACACACACACACCTGGGGGTAAAGGCCAGCAGAGTATAAAAGTATAAAATCCATTGTTTTTAATCATGACAACAAATAAATACTCCCAGTGCACTGCAAATAGAAGAGATCCTTGCACTTGCACTTGCACCCTTTGAATTATTTTTTGAAATCAAAAGCAATGTACTGATGTGCTTTATAAATGAAGTGTCAAATGTAAAATGTCAAAATGAAAAGCTCTTTTTCAAAACGTTATATATGCATTTTCAAAAATATAAAAAAATTATGTGTTTTTATTGTGCTTCCCAGTTAAATACATCAGTAAAATACGGTTTCGTTTTTGTAACCCAGGTACAATTGATGATGATACCGGAAAATAAGATTTAAAAAAGTTTTATGCAAAATTGCATTTAAATTACTTTTATAGCATTTTGGAAAAGTCTTCAAATGTCAAAAGAAGTGTGTTGCAGAATTGCAAAACACAAACCAAGAAAATGTGTTTTTGTGTGTCATCGGGCAAAAACTGCAATCTACTGTTATGGGTTATGAAATGAACAATAGTTCATCTTCCACAACTATGTGTTGGGTTCATGTCACAAAGTAAAACGACAAAACAAACAAACAGGCAAACATAATCCAGATTTGTATAGGCCTACACTCTCACAATAATCTGTAATCCTCACACCCGATCCTTGGATTGGAGAATCATGAAAAAATTCATGTCATTCTCTCTCTCTATCACTTTCTCTCTCTCTAACTCTCTTTCTCTCTTTTTCTCCACTGCCCATGTCTAGCAAATGCACTCATATCTGATTGATCAAATGGAACATTTGAAAGCCCTGTGAACACAGACATAACATGCTTGTGTCACTTTCACATTGCAGACAGAACGCTCTTGTGCAAAATAATTGACTACCACAGCACTCAACAGAATGCATATTTCTACCAAGGTCAAATGCCTTATCTGAAAAATTTTACATTAGCTAAACTAAATTCATGCAAGCCAATGGTACATATCTCAACCCTTAAGCTGAGCTCAATTCAAAATGGGTTATGTGTTGGATTTTTGACTTAAATGCATGGTCTGCAACTGTACTATTGTGTTTAAAATGGGTAGTATCGATAGGAGAGTTTGGTTTACAGATTTAACAGGTAAACATGTTGGTTTAAGGTTGGTTTAACAGGTAAACTTTAGTGAATGATTCAACATATTATATAACTGACTTTACATCAAAGTGAAAAGGTTAAAAAAAAAAGTTTATAAACACTTAAGCAGTGACTGTAACACAGCTGAGCTAATAAATAAGCTAAATAACCTAATAAAGAGTTGGTGCACTTATAGCACTTGTAGCAGATACGCTACAAGAACATTTTTTGTCTAGCAAATTTTAATTTGGCCTGTACCTTACTAGCGTTCACCAAAGCATACATTATGACATAAACATCCCCCCTTTACTATGTCTTTACACCCCACTAAAGCTGTAAAATGTATTTTGTCACTCATAAAAGCCGCTGCTAAAATATAATAAATATAATCTGTATTCGCTCATGTCCTCTAATTGCACAAGATGTGGCCATTGACATATAGAGCCAAAATGCATCATCACTAATTTGTTAAGCAGTTTTTAACGTCTTTCAGGCGCTCTAGTCGTTTTGTCGTTCGTCGCTTTAGTGACTTTAGTCGCTCTTGTCCATACAAAGTCAATTACTTCCATTCATTGTATAGGTTTAGTCACTCTTGGTGTGAACACATAGCTAGAAGCTCTTATCAGCTAAGTCTGTATACTTTGATACAGCGTATCACTCTGATGCCTTTTTTGTGTTATTACAAACAATTCCTTGGTCAGTGTGATGAATGTAACTACATAGCTACAGCTCTTTAAACTGACCACTGCAAACTCTCTCCAAACTCTCCAAACAGGAAGTGACATAATTAACACCTTCCTAATTCCATTACAACACTGTGTCCATAATATGGCAAAGAGCTTCTGTCATGTCATGTTCTGACCCCCTCCATAATTCCCCACACTACTGTAAGGTTAGTGTACAAAGGTAATTATGTCCACTTGCAAGGGGTATTCATGCCGGTGTTACAGCTCATTGTTACTTTGCGTTTAGGACTCCGTAATCTCTAATCCCCTGGTTTAGCTGCTGGGTTAAACTGCAAGGGGACAATGGAACGCACTAAGAACAGTTTAAGGCAGGGAGAAAAAAATCCCTAAGCTCTTCAGGCCTCTCTAACGCACTTTGGCAGCTTTCTACTACTCTGCTCTCTTGTTCAAACACATACACATACACACACACACACACGAGAGAGAGAGAGAGAGATGGGATGAGATGTTGAGAGAAAACAGCTGACCTTGCTGAACCAAGCACTAGTTGTGACTCAGGGGTGATTTTTGTAAGGTCTAGTTTGACAGTGTGTGTGTGTGTGTGTGTGCTTTTTTCCAGTGCCCTGTCTTTTATGTTAAATTTGCCTACAACTAGCACTGGAGTGGCTATCCTACTATATACACACACACACACACACACACACACACACAAACACACACAGCTCTTCAACTTAATGAAATTTTAAAATGAGCCAGAGCTCCTACTGTTCAAGACCTTGAAAGCCTGGCAAGCAGCCTCTCTCTCTCTCTCTCACACACACACACACACACGAAAACAGCACACACAGAAAACAGACACATGTTGGCTCTAAATCTATGATCCTGATAAAAGTCATAAAAACAGGATTCATAATTTAGTTTCCATTCCAGCTTTCAATCCCCCTGTTTCTCCTCTGTGTGTGTGTTTGTATAGGTGTGTGTGTGTGTGTGTGTCCTGATGCTTTAACTGGATGTGGTATTCAGTTTTTCTGGTTGAGCTGAGGTAGGATTTCCCCTTGTTCACCACACACACACACACTGACCCCTTACCATGTCGCCATATGTTGTACGGTTTTGTGTAATGCTCAGTGCTTTCCCATAGAACTTTATATTGAAACAAATATCACTGTCAAAGCATCAGTAATGCTTCTCTATGTTATGCCACAGCCTCCTGCCGTACATATGGGCAGCCACTTAAATGAATATTCTCATGAACTGAGAATATACATACAGTATGACTTGTGCACACATTGACATCATCAAATATCTATCATCATCACAAAGTATCTAGTGTTTAGGACATATTGCCAAAGAGAATTGAATACTGTATCTCTGCGTCAACCCTCTCTGATATTATGTGAATGCAAGACATTTTTTTCAATTTTCAGTTCAAGGGACAACACAATGTTTACATACAGAAAACAAAACAAATATGTCAAACATAAATGCTTGTCAAAGCATGTTGTTATTTTATTGGCTTTTTGGTGCTACAGAGTGTATATTTGCAGTGAACTACATTTAGGTCACTATACTTCCAGCCATTTGTCATGAGTTTGAGGATCCTAGAATGATGACTAATTCATGGTTTAAGGGAAATGTAAATAATTCATTTGCGCTCATTATAAATACATCCATCAAATCCCATACAGTGCCAGCAATACTAGGCATTTCCTTGAAATAAATACTGTTTAAACTGTAGCTAGACACTAGTCTTGGTCTCTGAAATGACAGCTATAAAGGTCATTGATTTGTGTGTCTCTGGTAGCTAATACCTCTTTATTTGCTAGCACAGAGTAGCCTGCTATGAATCTGGTAGCATGTTCAAGCAAATCACATATCTGAAAGATCGCTTTGCGTATATTGTCCTTGCTATGTGTATATGGTTGCGCTTGTCACAATATTTATTATCATTATACTGATATTTGTTTATAAGATGTTTAATGTTCACTGTGGGCTTAGGGAGCACTGTAATTTCAAATCCTATGTGTGTAATCTGTACATATGGTTTTTAACAATAAAGCTGACTGACTTTTTTGACTTTGACTTTGTTTCATGCCTCACAGTTGGCTGACATATGACATGACTACATACAAATCCTGTCTTACATCCAGTTTTTCAATGCAACGTATGTGACAATACACATCCTTGGTTCCTTGGATTTTTGAAGCTGTGAGTTAACACATTTCTGACCTTTATTTTAGTTTTTGACCAGCTGGCAAAAAAGAAAGTCAGAGAAAGAGAGAGTAGGGGAATCACAGTGAGAGACTGAAAGAAGGATAGAGAAAAAGTAAGAGAATGAGACACACATGGATAAAATGAGAGAGAGGGAGGAAAACACTTAGATAAAGACAATGAGAAAATGAGAGAGGGATAGAAAAAAGTAACAGAATGGATGAAGATGGATGGATGAATGGATGAAGAAAGAGAGACAGAGAGAAAGAGGTAGTAGAGAGAGACAGTCACCCTGGTGAGCCTCCATCTGACTGACCTTGTGCTCACTCTGAAAGGCTCTTTCATTCCCTCCAAAGGTGTGCCTGTCTCAGTCAAGACTGAGTGTCATATCCTGCTGGGTTTTGGGGGACCGCTTGCAGAGAGAGATCATGACCTTTGACCCCCCGTAATGGTCAGTGACACGCCAGTGTGTCCTGGGGCATGGCCTGGAAGGCTATAGGCGGCGTTGCAGTAATAATATGCAGCACAACGGGATGCGGGACAAGACACGATTGAGAGGTGAGGGAACTGAACCTAAGCAGCTGCCCCTGGCCTCACAAGCACACACACACACACACACACACACACAAGGTCATGCCACTGGAGTCCTCAGCATATGTGTCTGTGTGGGTGTGAGTGTCAGAGAGTGTGTGTGCGTGTGCGTTTGTGTGTGTGCATACTGGTGGGGATGTAAATGATTGTGTGTGGGTGAGAGAGAGAGGCAGAGATAGAGAACATGGGTAGGGCAATTTATGTAGATGAGTGTGTGGGTGTGAGTGAGGTGAGGGTGAATGACCGTGTGTGGGTGGAGGTGTAAAGGTGTGGGCATGGGTGTGTAGGTGAGAAGGTTGAGCTGTCAGTGAGCATGTGTGTGTGTGTGAGAGAGAGAATGCAAGAGAAAGGGTGTGAGTGTATGTGTGGTGTGTCTTTGTGTGTATGAAATGAATGTTCTTCATGAATGTATGAACTTCAAAAAAAACAATCTGTTACACATGACATTTTTGTATAGATTTACATTTATCCAATGTGACATTTTGTCAGCTATCAATTGTTCAGGGCCAGTCTCCCCTATAGCAACTTAAGGTTAAGTGTCTAGTTCAAGAGCACAACGGTGGCAACAGGAATAGATAGACAGATAAGTCTTAACTGATGAGTTAATCCTCAACCTCATCCTCAAAGTGAAAACATTTGCCACATTGCAGATATACATAACAATACATCTAACTACTGTACACACTATAGCTGAAACAAAGAGTGTGTGATTACACACTTCACATTAGAGAGAGAGAGAGAAAGAGAGGGGCAATTTCCTATTAATATATTAAGGATAATGCAATTAGAAAACCCATCCATAGCAAGCTCTTATGCAATCCTTCTCTGCCCATAGCCTGGAAATGCCACATCATATCTGTGTCTGTTGCGTAATGTGTCAAGGCCATGGAGACAGTGGAGTGAGCATGCTGTCTCAAACTCGGATTGGCCGCAGCATAACTAGTAGCCTCTCATCCCTGCTGTGTAGGACCCAATCACAGATCAGGGCCTCTAGAAATCTCTGTTGTCATCTCTGGGTGTATGATCAAACAAACAGGCCTTGCATCATGAATGTAGTGTGTGTGTATATATATTTTTTGCAGAGCGCAAGTCATTTTATCGACTTCACCTACTTCCTCAGCTTTAACATTGAGCCATCCCTGCCTTCACATGATAATGACATGTAGACATAAGAGAAACAGCATATGGGCTGAGTTTCAGTGTACCTGCAAACTAAGCCCTGAGCCCTGATTTACTGTAACTAACTCTAGGGCTACACTGGATGCATTGCAGAAGCGTTACGTCAAGCCATGTCAAAAGACTGATCATTTTTTTGGAATGTTCGCTGAGCTACCGTGTCTAGTGCAGCCGGTTCCACTGATTATAGTGGAAGCTAATTGTTACAGCAGATACGGCTTTGACTAAACGCGTCGGTAAGCTATTCTGTGCAGCCACCGAGTAACGCAGTTTGGTGAATACGTTTGCAAGGCTGTGCGTGCTCATCTTGCTGTTGCGTGATTGGGACACCACCTGGGATAAATCGATCAATTAACAACACTACAGTCACGTTGCAACCACGCTTCTGATTCCATTTCCTGGTAATTGTAAATTGTTTACAGGTGCTTTTTGATGATTCCATGTTTCTCCAGTTTTTCACGTCACGACGCTTCGTGCGGGTAATTCCCTTTGGCAAAATCTGCATGTGATGCTGACTGTACGAAAGGCGCACTCACGCACTTCAGTTTTTTTTTTTTGTAGCATTCTAGAATGATGGACAAGTTGGTGACTTGCATGAAAGCCCTCCGCCATCTGTGTGAGTGTGTGCAATGCGCAATGTTATAACTCATATTCAGTTACCTCACACACAAACACATACACACACTGGGTACTCGGAGGAGTACAAAAAAGCGCTGTAAATAAATTCAGTCCAATTATAATTGCTCCTAGCATGACAAACTACCACAAACTCAAACTTTTTTTTCATTTTAAAACAGCATTCAAAGACCTTTAACAACAGTCCTCTCAGTTGAAACATGTTGGTGTACTATTTACACCTAGTTTCTTTCCTGTTTCGTTCAGTGCTATTTAACGTTTGTTAAATGTAACTTTTGTTCAGTGCAATTAATCAGCTATTCCCTCTCTTGGGCATTTCCCATATGCCATCAGCATATAGGACTGTAGTGTACATAGACCCATTATGGTCCAGCCACACCTAAGGGCAATGTGTGTCTGCCACAACAACAAAAAAACCCTTAACCACAAGAACCTCACTGTCAATGGCACTCACCTCCAGAGCAATAAAGCCAGGCTACACACACATCCACCAAGGCACCACAGTGTGTGTGTGTGTGTGTGTGTGTGTGTGTGTATGTTTGTGTGTCCACACCCCTAATACTGCTCAACGGCCCAGAGGGATCAGTGTCAGCAGCTAAGCACAGACCTGTCACAAGGGGCCATTGTCAGCCCCAAAACACAGACAGCCAACCCCCTCTCTCTCTCTCTCAACACACACACACACACACACACTCATTCACACAACTTCCTCACATGGGCTACCTGTCAGCACTGTGACGTTCCACACATAACCCACGAGCCGCAAGAGAAAGATTCCAAAGTCAAAACCACAGAGGCACACACACACACACATACATCACACATCACCACATCACCACACCCGCTTTTACACAGGAATAACAGCTGTTCTGGGACCAGTTTGAGGGCGAGCAGGTGTGTTTGGAGTGGCGTGGTGACGGAAATGAAGGCACCTTAGAAATGTGGTCCAGGAAGCAGAAGAATGCCCCCTCTTCAGAGAGAGAGAGAGACAGGGAGGGAGACAGAGAGAGAAGAAGAGGGGGGGAGTTAGGGAGGGTGTGGAAAGAGGGCAAGAAAGAGGGAAGGTGAGGGTGGTAAACGAGTCTAAGACTAATTCCTTTAAGAAGCATGGCCTGTTGTGAAACATTTCAGAGCTATCCTAAATTCTCTCTTAATTGGGGTGTGTGTTCTGAGTGTGTGCTTTGCTGGCAATCCTTATTAGTGATGCTTGCTTGATTCCAGCATCACGTAATTCAGACCGCGCATTTTTGGGAGGCCCAATGCCATGTGAATGTTAAATGGAGCATTAGTTGAAATGCAGCTCTGCGGCTAATCAAATCAAGCTAGAATACAAACACATTTCTTTAAGAATATTGATGCAAGCTCTCTTTCTCTGTGTTTATGTGTGTCTGTGTGTTTGTGTGTGTAAAACAGAGAGAATGTTTATGCTTCTGATTATGTGTTGCAAGAGAAAGACAGGAGTAAGTGTGTGTGTGTGTGTGTGTGTGTGTGTGTGTGTGTGTGTGTGTGTGTGTGTAAACTCTGTTCTGTCATCTTGAGGGATAGCGCAGCAGGGTATTTATGATCCCGACCAATAACAGAATGAAAGTTGTCCTCTTCAGTCTCCAGTCTCTAAGTTACAACACAGAGGAGACACACACACACACACACACTACAACTCCACTGAACTGTGAAATACAGCTGCCCCGTGCAAGCTCACTGACCCGCAGGCGTGTGTGAGTGTGCATGTGAAAGCGCGTATGTGTCTGTGTGTGTGTGTGTGTGTGTGTGTGTGTGTGTGAACGGCATTACAGCTCCAGGTTTATTACACTCCACTCCATTTCATCTGCGCTCTGATTTACTGGCCTCTGCCATCTCCGTGACGACACATGTGCCGGACAGATGTTCCAAGACCAGGCAAACGAGAGCGAATGGATAGAACCAGCATTCCTCAGGAAACGATCCTTTCGGAGCCGCGACGCTCGGCTGGCTTGCGCCGGCACCCGTGGAACGTTGGGAGGGTTCTCGCACGGAACCGCCTGTCAGACAGCAGGATGCGGGCTGTTTGCTTTCTTGTCATCTTTCACGTGTCTGTCACGCACAGGTTTATGCACACACCGAGTCACACACACCGAGTCACACACACATTTTTTAACGACTCTACAGCTGCTCCTGTCACTGCTGCTGACAGAGATGGATGCTGCCGAGAAACACACTGGGTTTGTTTTAACATGAGGGAACAGTAGCTGTGACGAGTTTAATGTGTGTGTGTGTGTGTGTGTGTGTGTGAATGACTGGTTCATGCTTGTTAAGTCACACATCCCAGTGTGTGTGTGTGTGTACACATATGCATGAGCGTATGCATGTGTGTGTGTGTGTTAAAGGCAGACTTGTCTTTATATTTCAGCACATTTATCAAGCACTTAAATCAGTGTGCGACAGCTTGTCCATCAGACAAGGAGGGAGAGCTGTGTTGGTCTTGGAATAAACCAGATCCTACAGTATGTCCCCTTGGTTTCTCTAAGCTCATAGAGATCCCTTGATTGCTCATGGTGCTTGCTTTCATTTCATAGGAAAATACACTTATGTGACTCAACACAGGGCAATAAATATGAGTCAACACAGTGGATAGGGAGTGGTAAGTCAGTTACATGACAGCACTGTTCAACAGATACTGTACCATCACAGAAAACTTAGGTGAAACCTAAGGTGACCAGACATCCTTGCTTTCTGGGGACAGTCTCTGTTTTTGGTGGTCTGTACCCAATTAAATGCATGAAAAAACATTTTGTTGCTGGATTTTTGTTCAAAACATTCAATATTTTTAAGATGTTGACCGCAGAGCTGGGAATGTCCCAGTTAAAAAAAAAATGGTGATATTATAGTGGTGATCCGGAGAACACCGTCTTGAATTTGTATTGGGACAGTGACCCTATATTACTTTTCCGGAGGTCTTCACTCTCCGAGTGCTTTTCTCGGTTTAAGGTATTCAATAACTAGAAAATGCCTTCTAAGTAACTGCCAGAAAGCTCTAAATCAGTGAAGATAATGTATTCAGTTCCCGTGTGAAAGCCAAGGTTGTTCTGGATGAAAAATGCTCTAAGCATGATGACACATGGGGCAGCATTTTCAGGTATGTGTCTGGCCAACCGTGGAACCTGTTCCATGTGCTCTGATTGGACGATCATGAAAATGACTCAATTTGCCTACTGATGACTTTACTTCTCCAGAAACAATAAAATTTTACGCAATAATAATGGGAATATACGTAAGCAAACAAAAAAATCAAATAAGTTGTTTGACAACTTAAGATTTAGAATCTTAATCCCAGGTTACTATCAAATTAAGATGCACAAAAGACACTCAAAAAACAGCTACACGACCAACTAAGAGCAGGCTTTCATTCAGTAAGGAGGATGCATTCAGCTCATTTTTTGTCATGAATGAAAAATTGTAAGTTAAAAGGCTAACTTTAGGCTTACTTTAGCACAACTAGTGCATTGAATGGCCATTGAATAGCATCAGAGTAGTAGACTGCAGGGTAAGCCCTTTAGTGTCATAGACTGGGCTTTAGTGAGGGTCCTAGATTAACATACAAAACAGGGTCAGTCCAGAAAAGCATGTCAGCCGACAGACTCCATCTCTCACTCTCTCACACACACACACACAGTTTACACACTGTGCTCCATTTTGGCAAAAGCTGTCTACTTCCTCCCTGGCCCATATGGTATGGCCTGAGGATGGCTATCCTGTTAGGAGAGGAAACGCATCACATGCCACTGGCCAACTGTTCCTCGTTTTTTCCCCCCTCTCAACACGACAGGGCATAGTGGGTCACATCACGTCATCAGTGCAATGGCCCGCACGAAAGGGCTTCCCCCTTACACCAACAACAACACCAACAGGGCTCTCACGGAATGGTAATGGACCACATGTTTTATGTCATTAGCACAGCAACCCCTCTGCTCTGTGTGGTCTTGACAGTGGCAGCTGCTGTCTGTGTGTGTGTGTGTGTGTGTGTGTGTGTGTGGTCCTATCCTATAGTATGGTATGTCAGTGGCGTGTTTGTGTAGGCATGTGCGTACATATATATATATATATATATGTGTGTGTGTGTGTGTGTGTGTGTGTGTGTGTGTGTATATGACTGAAATGCACAAAAGCACTTAGTCAAGCCTCCGCACCCGATTTAAAGGGAGCGAAACTGTGGCGGAGCAAAATGCTGATGCGACATACCAAACCCAGCACTCTCTGGACAAGGGCCAGTTTCCATTTGTACAGTTTCCTGGAAAGGGATTTGGAAACAAATCTTAGCCCCTTATGACTGACGTCGGCCCTGGAATTATAGTGGATCGGGGACCACGGTATTCTCCCTGAAAAACACATGCCGTCCAAAAACGCCTCCAATCAATCTATCACGACAGCGTTTCACACATGTCTCATACACACTCGGGACCGGGGTGTGTGTGAGAATCATCATGGCCGGCCAGCCGTCGGCGCTCATCACACTGGGGGGAAACAGCAGCTTCTGTTCACAACCCTACCTAGACCTGAGCTTCACTGGCACAAGGGAAGACAGTCATAGCTCACACACACAGATCAACATCTTAGACAGGGCGAGAGAGAGAGAGAGAGACAGGGAGGGAGCTGCATCACGTTGTACCTCATCAGGTTTGAATATGAGATTGCACAGGTAAATATTTGTCTTTGCTTGTTTACCTGTTTTTGCACAGGTAAACAAGCAGACAAATATTAGTCGGTTGTTTTGTAAGTTGTGTTTGCTTTCAGTATGCGTGTACAGATTTGACAGATTTCTGCCATTGCATTTGTACATTCCAACAGCAATCTATTTTTTTCTGTTCCAAGGATGTTTGACATCTCTCTCTTTTCATATTCACTGAAACACTCGTCTCTCTGCTGTCAGGAAGATGGAGGAACATCTTCTGCACAACCAATTCTGGAGAGAGCTTCACTCATGTCAAATATTTCATCTACTGTCCGGGCAGGCTGACAAACAGTCAGGTTGCACATCGAGCATGATGCCATTGTCACAGTCTTTCATATATCTGGATCTGGTCATTTCTCTTTCTGCTGTTCAGAAATTGTAAGTCTTCTGAGGCTATTGTGTGTGATCAGAAGGTGATGTAAAAAAGTGGAACAAAATAACCTGAAAAACAACACACATGCACATACAGGCTCAGAAAGATGTGCGCACACACACATGCATGGACACATACACGCATACACACACACACACACACACACAATTTCTCCATCTCTCTCTCTCTGTCTCTATCTCTCTCTCTCACACACACACACACATACACACATACACATGCATGGACACATACATGCATACACACACACACACACACACACACACACAATTTCTTCATCTCTCTCTCTCACACACACACACACACACACACACATACACACACACACATGCATGGACACATACATACACATACATGCTACACACAATTTTTCCATCTCTCTCTATCTCTCTATATCTCTCTCTCTCTCACACACACACACACATACACATACACACATGCATGGACACATACATACACATACAAGCATAATACACACACACACACACACACACAATTTCTCCATCTCTCTCTCTCTCTCTCTCTCTCTCTCACATGCACACACACATACACCCACACACAAACATACACACTGTCACTGGGGTGAGGTAGTTAAAGTACAGAAATGTGCATCTGCAGTATAACATGCTCCATATATAAGCAATTATAAGGAAATATGGGACTCCACTGCGGAAACTATTTTCCAAAATAATACTGAAAAAAAGATGACATTATATATTTGCCATGTTATTCTGCAAGCACACAACAGAGAATTGAGCCAGTGGAAACAAAAACTCTGCCACAGCTACCCTAGAAAGGAACCTCGGTTTCAACAGGAAGAAGAATAAAAAGAAAAGGGAAAAAAAAGAACACGGTTTGGGCAAAATTTTGCTTAGACGCTGAAGGAAGACTTTGGAGGAAGAAACCAAATGAGTGTTTGCATGTTTGCAGATGCCATTTTACGTGTCAGTGCACACGTGCACATGCAGCTAGCGTGTGCTTCGCTGTTGCATGGGCTGTAGTGTGGCGTGGCGTGGCATGGTACGCATGTGACGTGATGTGCTGCGGCACAGTTGGTTGCACACACACATACAGTAGGCAGCATTAATTCAGTCACTAGTTCAGTGGGTTAAGAGGCAGACTATTATTAGAACAGAGTGGTACAGGGTGGAATGAAGTCTGCATGACCAGAAGAGCTCAGCGACACACACACACACACACGACTCTGCATTCATGAGTGTGCGTGTGTGTAGGGGTGTGTGATTGTGTCCATGTGTGCAAATGTCTGCTGAGATGGAGAATAAATTATTTGGACTCTGAGACTTATAACACCCAAAGACCCATACAATTCTAATATGTTCAAGGCAACTGCTTTTCTGGTTTCTTTAAGAAAAAAAAGTCTCAGACTGTGTTTATGTCTTCGGCAGACTATAACATCTATAAAACCTCTATAACATCTATAAAACCACTAAGGAGAACTACATGATACCCAACATGCACTCATTTTGAAGTAATTCACATTTTAATTAATTCACATAATTAATTAAAGAACAGCATTCTTGACTGATGGATAGGAGACACATTCAAAAGATGGATCACGCCTGCCAAGACTCACAGATGACTTCTGATAGCCTATTGAGATGTCCCCATGAATCATAGTTTGTAATATGTGCTCTTTTCTCTTTAGTGAATATTTTTTGGGGGTATGAACATGTCAGATTGATGATTTATTTCTGACATAATGAATTATGTAATAGATGAAAAAAGATGTCATGCAGTCATTCGTTATGTAAGAGCCATCCCTAATATCAGTGTGATTCGCCCGACCTAGTTTCATCGTGATCATTACACTCCGAGCTGCCAAACGAGACAGCCTGTGCAGAACAGATCTGAAAAAAGCCCACAAGACAGGCTTTGGGTAGATTCTGTTTCTGTAGTCCTGTATCTCCTCTGAACATTGGTCATAAAATCCTAATCAGGGCTCTAGACATGAAAGAGCTTGATGTAGTATATTGATGATTTAATTCATTTCCTCCCTCCCTCTGTGTGTGTCTTTCTGGTCTGAGACTTTGATTAAAAGACCAGCCCACTCAAAGTCAGGCAAGGACAGCTCTGTTTGTGTGTATGTGTGTGTGTGTGTCGATTCTCGGCATGACAGGGACTTCCTGTGCCCATAATTAAGCAAAGTGTCAGGCCCGCCCGACTCTGAAGTGGACAGGCTACTCAGACTCCCAGGCTAAACACCCACCCCCCCTGAACTGGATCCCAGAACTGACCCTGGCCTTAATTAAGTTGATAACATCAGATCCCTCCTGGGAATGCTTGGCGCATGGTTACAGCTGCCTGCACAGATATGCTGTTTTTTTGCTTAATAAAATGCTTCCCCAATGCTATTTGTGTGTGTGTGTGTGTGTGTGTGTGTGTGTGTGTGTGTGATCATGCATGAGACTGTGCATGTGTACACACACAATTTGATTTTATTCTGCATGTCCCACTTCTCAGACAAAATCGTAAGGGATTATTACCTGTAACAAATGAAAACAAAACCTAAATAACCTCCATAACAGATTTTCCAACACAATTGAGACTGTGCATGTGAAGTATATACATTTTCCCATGCCTGGGTTCTATTCTCGTCTCTGGTATCTATTATTGTGTTGGCTTTGAGGAGCAGTAACTCAAGCTCACTGTCTTACCTCCACCCCACCTTCCCACTCACCCCCCTCAACAGCACCACCACCCCTTTCCAAATATCCAGAAAGGTTGGAATTTGATGACACATTATTTCAATGAATGACCATAATGAATCTTACTTCACTAAAAAGCTCAGACTATTTATAGTGCTGTGTGTGTGTGTGTGCGTTCGTTCCATATGGGTCACATTGACGGCTCCAGCAGGAATGACTGCTGGAATCAGACGGGGGTGACATCAACACACATAAATCCTGCCTCGTCTGTGCACTTTGGAGGGATATTTATGGTGTCGTGGGAAAACGATGACTTGCGATCGCCAAACATCCACATGCAAAGCTTGCAATTAGCTCTTCGAACAACGCAGCTTTATCATCGTGAAAGATGGTTGCTCTTTAGTCATCTCTCTCTCTCCCTGGGTGCCCCCTTGGTGCACGCACACACACACACACATACTCAAACACACACACACACACACACAACAAGGGTGGTTCCAACTGTTTCCATCCTGCGGTTGAGCTGTGATAGTGACTGTTTCGACTGACGCGAAAACTCAGATGTCTAAATTCAGTGATTATGCATAGAGTGGTTCAGATAAGTACTGTGTGTGTGTGTGGGGGGGGGGGGGAATCTGACATTCAGATTTCATCCGATTGGCAATGAATTAGAAATGACATGAAAAGTCTGTTCCGATGTCACAAATGTTGCAGATCGCTGGCATAGCAGGCCAAAATAACCAGGCCAAATTTATCCCTATGCTTCTTTTAGCACTTCAAAGTTTTCTGAGAGATCTGCAGATATGTGTAGTTTTAACAGGGGGTAGGGGGGTCATGAGAGCTGAGACCTGTGGTCCATCAGCCCTGTGTGTGTGTGTGTGTGTGTGTGTGTGTGTGTGTGTGTGTGTGTGTGTGTGTGTGTGTGTGTGTTCTGTTTCTTTTTAAAAAAAGAAAAAATGCCAAAACAAGTCGGAATCTGCTTGGCCCAGCTTTCTCAAGCGTTCGCCCTCAGACCTAGCCCTAAGACTGAAGCAGCTGTGGATTCCAGTGTGCTTTGACGCCATCGCAGTAATGAGCTCACCATGTTTTCCCTGCTTCAGAACAGGTGGTCGGCCAAACACTCGCAAACGAGGCCAGTATGGTAAAACATGATGCTGAGGTTAATTTCCCAGTGACCTGAGTTAATCACGAAAATTATACCTTCGCTAGACTGCAATTTACTGTGTATATAAACCTTTCTAGAAGAGGTTAATATATATGCAGATTTCAGATGTAACTTAGAGTCTTAGAACAAGTGAAGAAATGTTACAGTTTGTAATTAGGCAGAAAAATTCTATAATCATAATCGATTTCAAACATATCACATTTATGAATAACAGCTGGTATCATCTGTCAAGAATGCTTCAAGAACATCACTTCTAATCAATTCTGAATCTGTTTGTAAACTGTTGTAATTGTGTGTGAATATTTTTGCATAACGATGATGATCTCCTTCCCTACGATAGAACAGAATAGAATAAAGCTGTTCTCTGAGTTCCTTGTATTTTTATTGAGGGGCTTGTAATGTAACTGTCTAGATCAAAGCATGGCAGAACCAGAGGAATATCAGCTATCTGGTGGGCAACACAATGACCTGTGTGAGCTCACTTGTCTGATCTACTGACAGTACAAATGGCCTCAGTCAGCTATTCCAGACTCTGGGCTCCTCTGTTAATGAACACACACAGGGGGAGAGCGGAGTGAGAAAAGGGGAGAGGGGAAGAGAAAGAGGGAGATGAGAGTTGTCCTAATTAGTGCAAGCAAGGCTTCTGTGAGAGATGTTTTTCTAAGGCTGTTCACAAACCCCCCTTCCCTTCTTTCTCTCTCTCTTTTTCTCTCTTTCTTTCTCTCTCTCTATATCTCTATTACTTTTTCCCTCTCTGTTTCTCTCTCTATCTCTTTCTCTCTCTCTCCGTTCTTCTTCTTCTCCCTGTGCCCTGCAGTGTGGTGATGTCAGAGCTTTGGAATGAGATTCTTCCCGCGGGTGACTTCCAGGCTGTCCCTCTCCACATCCTCTCTCTCTTTCTCTCCACATCCTCTCTCTCTTTCTCTCCACATCCTCTCTCGCTCTCTCTCTCGTCCTCTTGTCTTTACCACTCTGTACTTCTCTTGTTTCTTTATCTTTTAAGCTCTCTCTATGCACCTCTTTCATATTTTCTCTGTTGTCTGCTTTCTGCTTCCTCTTTTTTCCTCCTTCACTCCATTCTTTCCTTTTCAAACTATTTCTCTCTTCCTTCCAGTCTCTTTTTCTCTACCTCCATATGCTCTCTCTTTCTTTCCCTCTCTCTCTCTCCCATTCATCTAACTCTTCACCATCCCACATTCCACTCTCTTCCACCATATTCTTCCTCTATCACCAATTCATCTGACCCACAAGTAAATGCACTCCTTATTTTCTGTGTTTGTTGTTGTTGGCATCTTGTTCACACATCACATGGTGTGGGTAGATTAGAGGGGGTTCTTCAGTGGGAAACGATCTGATGAGGAATTATTTGTTATGCCTCATCTGTGAATAGTAGATCACAGAGGGGGGGGGGGGGTGGAGGGAGAATAAGACACATGGTGAGAGAGAGACATAGAGCAAGATGTGTAAATACAGAGATAGAGAAAGATAGGTAAAATAGATAGATAGATAAGACAGATATAGACTGCAGAGAGAGCGAGAGAGAGAGACAGAGAGGGGGGGAGAGAGGGAGACACAGTGAAAGAGAGACAAAGAGCAAGATGCGTAAATAGATAGATAGATCAATAGATAGATAAATAAGGCGGGGGGTGGGTTCTAGGAGCTGACATTACTCAGAGACTGCCAGCCAGTCAGACGCATGCTGGTCCGTAAAGAAGGTCAGGCCTGACTGGACGACTAGAACAGAACAGAACAGAACGCACCAGAACAGTGAAATCTGTGCCAGTTTGAGAGAGACAGAGAGAGAGAGGATGTTGTGACACATAGCTGTCAGAGCGGACGACACACAGGGATCTTATGAAACACACACACACACACACACACACACACACACACACACAAACATCGTGCCGCATGAAAGGCTATAGTGGGAAGTAGGTCATGAGAATAATGTGCACACTCACACTCAAACCCACACGAGAGACACACTGACATACAAACACACATCATACACACATCATACATGCACACATATACAGCATCTGGATCAATATAATACTTCATTCGTAGTCTGAGAAATGAGACAAAGAGAGATAGAGAGAGTGAGAGAGTGGGTGAATAGTAAAGGTAACAGGATGAGGGAGAGAGAGAGTAAAAAGAAAGGAAATGAGTCCTAGAGAAGGCTGGGCTTGTTAAAAGAGTGATTTACTGAAAGGTTTCCAGCGCTGAATTGGCAGAGCAATCAGTCTTGATGCAATTAGTATTCATTCTACTGCTTATTCAGCCTTGACATCACCACAGAATGCGTGTGTGTGTTTGTGTGTGTATGTGTGTGTGTGTCTGTATATGTCAGACTGTGCACTAGTATCAGTTGACCGTCAAGCATGATTTGACCATCTTCACATCAATTCTTTCAATACTTTCAATAAGGCTTCAGCTCAGTTCTCATTTAGCTGAATTCTAAACCTCTGGACAGCAGTAATAGTGATATCAAGTAACAATCTTATTAAACAGTGTTATTAATCGCAAATGTGCTCAATTTAGTGTTATTTCATTTGAATGTATTTAATAATTCATCAGTCACACTCAACAAATGGTTGCTCTGTTTAGGTTATGGTGTCTCTGGCTTTGACGGCTCTGTAGCAGTCATTTTACAAGAAGTTGCATTCAGTCATTTTGAATGAAATGCTATATGCTAATGCTAATACTAGCATTTCAACAATGGAAACAAAAACAGTGCTTGATATCTCCATTTCTTTTTTAAACTGCTTCTGTTATGTTAAAGAGGCAGTGTGCAACTATTTTAGCTTAATTTACCTTAATTTAGCAGGGTTAAGAGTCATTGTGGTGGTTCTGTAATACTTTATGGGTCGATTGGTGGATGTTTTGACTCCTGCCAGTGCATCTGGGCAGAGATATGGAAAATGCAACTTTCGGCCAGCGGGCCGCGGCCAAGTCTCTATGGACTCTCAGGCCTCAACAAGTACTGAATTGCTGTACGGCACTACACACAAACACACACCGGTTAGCTATAAACACAATGTAGAGAGAGGGGAGCTCTGTAGAGACAAATGTGAGCACAACCTAGTATAAACCAAGAAAACAACAAAGGAATGGCCAATCCTGCATGGGGAGGCTTTAAGCTAACACATGGAACAGAAGCCCTTTGTGGAACAGCAATCAAACTCTCTTGAAACGGTCTACACGTGTGCATCATACAATAGGCAAAAAAACAGGTCCCAAGACAACACAGCCAAATGCATCCACAGAAACCCCTGATACATGTTGTGTATTTTCCGTGTGAAGGTGGCTACTAGGAAAGAAAAACACTCCTCGCCACAGTCATGATGGCACTGCTGCCATCGGCACACCGTGCACCCGCGGAACGACACGGCACAGTATGGTGCCCGCGACCTTGGCACCATCAGCGCCCCTACCGCGCTGGTGAGCAGCGGGAAACAGCTGATAGGAGGAGAGTGACAGATGGAAGAGAGAGAGAGAGAGAGTGAGAGAAGGAAAGATGGAGATATGAAAACGAGGAGGAGAGGAAGAGAGGAGGAGAGGTAGAAGAAGAAGGGAAAAAAGAAGCTTCATTCTGACAGACTGACAACTGCAAGGTGAAATAATGAAGCACAAGAGAGCGGGTGGCCTTTAGCTGACTCTCCTGGCACAGGAATTCTTTTTTTTTCCAGAAATGATATTTTTCATCAGTGGCGCATCTTCTCTGACATTCAAAGTAACAGAAGGGTTCCTTAGATAGTAACAAATGAACAGGCAGGTTGGATAGAGACACCTACCTGTGGGTGTGGGTGTGGATGAATGGGAGCGAGAGAGTTTTTGTGTGTGTATGTGTGTGTGTGTGTTTTGGCAGTGTAATAATAGACTAATTGAGGGCATCAGTTGAGTGACTGTCATCAAGACCCATGATCAGATATGGGTCATAGGTCTCAGGACTGGTGTATCTATTTCACATGAGATCTGTGTACGAGCATGTGTGTGTGTGTGTGTGTGTGTGTGTCTCATCTTCCTCAACATTATTCATGTTATCCTATATTCACCTCCCCAAGTCATCTTTCCACACCATCTCATCACATTTCATCTCTCTCTCTCTCTCTCTCTGCTCCATATCTCTCTGTTCCATTTTCCATCTTATAATCTCTGCCCTTCTTCTTCTTCTCTACAAGATATTTCTCAATCTCATTCTTTCTTTTCCTTCATTATGATCCCTCGCTCCATGATTTCTTCTTCTCAAATCTCATCTCTCTCTCCATCTCTACCTGTCCCCAGTTTCTCAATGTCATTTCTCTGTAATACAATGGGCTGATGAAACTAAGGTCATGTGATTACACATGGCAGCCATGCTGGTTCTGACCTGTCAATCACCCTCCAGGGATTGGCAGTGGAGGTCAACATACAGTCATGGTATGGATACAGTGTGTGTGTGTGTGTGTGTGTGTGTGTGTGTGTGTGTGTTTTCTATCAGTTTCAATCAACCATGACAGGCTACTTTAGACATTGGAAATCAGAATTATAGGGTGAGATTCTCCTGGCCTACACACACAAGCACACACACATAGAAATGCACATCCATTCACAATCAAACGTTATGTACACACATCACACGCTTGACCTCCACACATAAATACACACACACAGCAAAGAAACAAAGCAGCAGCGCAATCGTCATCAAGACTGCTTGCGTCATCCAAAAGCGGACACAACGATTTACACACACACACACACACACATAAAAGCAACATCAATTATTTTGCAGTTGCGTTTTATAACGATGACGCATTCTAGATATTTTATTTATAGGCCTCCAGCACTCTTTACAGAAAACAGATCAGAGAAAAAACAGGAAGGAAAAAGAAAAGACACGAAGAGAGAAAAGAAATGAAAGAAAAGGAAAGGGATGAAGGAGAAAAAAATGGTTGAAAAACATCATGAACACTAATGATAACAACTTTCACACACACACATACAGAGACACACACAAAGAGGCATCAGGTGATGGTGGGAGAGGAGGCCTCACGAACACAGAGACACACAGACTCCAAAGTGAACTGAAAATCACCCTTGAGAACAGAGATACAAAATGAGAAACTGTGTGTGTGTGTGCTTGTTTGTGTGTATGTGTACTTTTGCTGTAATACATTACATTCCAAACTTATTTTCCCCTCTTGCATCAATGATGTAATGCAAGCAGTCGGCCTGGCTTTGATGGTCAGCCAATGAGGGGAACACAGAGAGTCTCCCACAGGAAAAATCAGCCCAACCGGATGAGTCTACTCTTATGATAGCACACACACACATCCTCCATCACAGGGACATAAACACACTCATACACACTTTCACACAGAAAAACTCACAACCTCTCTCTCTCTCTCTCTCTGGCACACACACACACACACACACACACACACACACACACACACACACAGACACATACAGGTTAGAGACCAAAAGCTTAGTCTATCATAATGCAACAGAACAGGATGCTGACTGTCAACTCTCCCTTTCTTCTCCTCTCTCTCCCTTTCTTCTCCTCTCTCTCTCTCTCCCTTTCTTCTCCTCTCTCTCCCTTTCTTCTCCTCTCTCTCTCCCTCCCTTTCTTCTTCTCTCTCTCTCCCTTTCTTCTCCTCTCTCTCTCCCTCTCTCTCTCTCCCCCTCTCTTTTCATTTGTGACACAAACAGAAATGAACAACAACAACACCCAAATGTAGCGGATGTTTTCATGCAGCGAGAGTTTACAGGGAGTTTAATGGGATCACTTATGCCTGCATTCCCTGGGAATCTAACCTACTGCCTGCTGATAAAACATAACAGCAGAACACTTCACATGTAACACAGGGCTATACAGATACAAATAGATAGGGAGAGAGAGAGAGAAAGAGGGAGAGAGAGAGAGAGAGAGAGAGAGGGAAAGAGAGAGAGGGAGAGAGAGAGATGTAAACTTTGTACACATTCACAAACACTTATACATATTAACATATTAACAACCTACAACAACACCAACACCACCTACAACAAACACACACACACACAAAATCCTGGCATGAATTATCCGACATGAATTGTCCACTGGGGGAGACTCTCCAGACAGGAGAGCTCCGCACACGGTCAGTCAATAAAGGCCCGACAAAACGAGGCCAGAGCTAATTTATCATCCCCACTTCCTCTTAAGCCCATCATCACCATCCACTCAAACACACACACATACACCTCCCTCTCCTGACCCTCACACACACACACACACACACACACACACACACACCATTTGTTCCTGGGGGCACACCGGCCCAGGTTGCAGCTGTGCCTCATTAGCATACGTGGCGTGGAACAGATCCTACACTTCCCCCTTTACAACCCCCCCCCCCCCCACACACACACACACAGACACCAAACACACTTTCTCTTTCTGCTCTCCTTTTCAATATCACAAGAGTGAGTGAGTGTGTGTGTGTGTGTGTGTGTGAGTGTGTGTAGTGGTGGGGGTGGGGGGGTGGGGAGCAGCATAAAGAGTATAGATAAGGAACGCTGACAGAGACAAATGGATTCTATACCCCCCTCAGGGAGCAAGTGGGAGGCAGGGGGCATGCTGACAACACACACACACAGATAGAGAGAGAGAGAGTACGTTAGGCATTTCTATGGGGACCACGGAGTTAAACAAGCTTAAACAGGCTCAAGGGTTTTAGGCCATCACAGCTATTTTCCTTACCTCTGACACTCTGGAACACAGAGGACCTTAAAGGTTACTGCTCATCCATCTGACACATCACATCTCATTCTATTAACATCTGAGGATAACCTATGGGTTGAGTTGAGGTTCTGTTCATTGATCGAGCACTCACCAGCAGAGTTCTGTTATCATCATTGAAACACGCCAAGGGACAGAATACAAGCAAAGAACTGTATGGGAAGATGACTCACACATGCTCAAATGCACACATACACACACACACACACACACACACAAATAACTAAGTCGAGAGATAAAGTACATAAAGCTAAACTGTTGCGCACTGTCAATCAACAGTAACCAATCAAACAAGGAACAAAAACATATTGTACACTTTCATCCGAGAACAATAAACATAGACATACACATATATGCAGTATAGTGTTGCACAACAGATATATAGCCGAAATCATTCCAAAAATTGTGTCTGTTGACCTCTTAAAATGACTTCTGTCTTCAGCACTAAATGTCACATTTCTCTTTGGTTGATGTTCCTTTCTAAAGACTTAATAAGCACTGTAGGCTGAAGAAATGCCACTAGCCATCACCAGCATGGACCAAATGTGTTCTGATTCTAAGAAGTGTTCTAAGCACATACAGATCCCATCTAATATTACATATAACACACATCAAACTCAAAAAGCATATGCACATGCAAAGCACATTCATACACCCACATACCCCCTTTGACACAGACATTTTCACCAGTTCTGGAAGACTGGTAGTCCTAAATTCTGGTCCCTCTCTTTACATGTGATTCTGTGGTCTCACTTTTGCATGTTCCCAGTTTCTCTGCCACACACACACACACACACACACCAGAGTTTAATAATTCAGCAGGGAAGCTGTGTGTCTGGTGTTGCCTACAAAAGCAGGCTGGTGTTTGGACACATCTGTCTCTCCTCTTTTGTCTGAACTTTCATCACTCCATTCAGCCGCCACTCCTTTTTTCCTCTGCTCCCTCGTTCTCCATCCCTCCCCTTCACTCCCCTACTCTCATCCTTTCCACCTTTCCATTGCTCCTCCTGTTCCCTTTCCTCTTCCTCTTCTTCCTCATCACTCTTCTTTCCTCCCTTTCCTCATCTCCACCCCTCTCTCTCTCTCTCTCTCTCTCTCTCTCTTTCTCTCCTTGTCCTCACATCTGAAAGTAATTTCTCCAGCGTTCTCAATACAGCAAATGACTGCACGTGAGGTGAGTTGGCCAGAGTTAAGCATTAGGGACCGTTACTTATAGCTTAACGCCGAGCACACACACAGACACACACACACGGAGCAGTTACTGACGGCAGAGAGAGCAGAGAAACCATAACTCACACTGCATATGTGTGTATGCGTGTGTGTGTTTGTGTGTGTATGTGTGTGTGTATGAGTGAGTGAAAGCAAGC
>JAIFZK010000022.1:11550000-11552500 GCA_027481765.1 Tenualosa thibaudeaui
CAACTCATTCATTAGCTGGGTTCCCAAGGACTGCACTGTCATTTACTGAGAAACCAATGCTGGGAACTCAACTTCTTAACCTTGATTAGATTCACATTCAACTGTACCACTGTGCCTGTAGAGGCTGAGAGCTCATAAGAAGAAGCTTTATTCATGTCCAATCTTATCAGAGTCTAATCTTATCCTATCAGTCTTATCAATCTTATCGGTGTCCAAGCAGCCATGCCCAAGTGTCTTCACAACAGAAAACCACACATTTACTATGATAGGTGACAGAGGGTGCATTTGTTCATTACACCTTACATAGGATACCCTGAGTCTCACCCTGATACACACATATACATCATAAATCATATTCATAACCACTCCTAGCCATGAGCACACCAGTAAAATACCAGCCTGTAAACAAAGTATAATTTGCTTGTGGGCCATATGTCAACCCATGACATCATTTTATAAACAAGCTACAATGAGACAGCGTTTACTCACGTCCATTTAGTATGGGAAGAGTCTGTACAAGACTCTACACAGATCAGTGGTGCCACATATCCTTCAGCATGGCTCACAACATTACTAAATTACTTAACTCATTCAGTGTCTCGTCCTATTAACTAACCTTGAGTAGATTCCACAAACAACAAAAGTCCCACTTCACATGAACTGTCCCTATTGGGACGTACTTCTTGAAGCAGTTACCAATGCTCTTTATGTCCTTATTATATGTAAGTATGTGTTGCTACACATGACTAACCATAGGCTAACATAAGCCTGACTAAGCATGACTAACCATAGGCTAACATAAACCTGACCCTATCTGTGATCTCCATGAATGAACAATGGCATGTTCCCATCATACCAGAGGTGCGCTGTAGGTGTCAATTAAAGGCGCATTAGAGCCACTGTATGAGGTGACAGTGACAATAAGTGAAGGCGAAGTCATTATGACAGGGACAGTCATTAGTACGGATTTCAGAGAGTGGCCCTCACGCAGCATACCATGCTGTGGTGTGTGTACTGTATGTGTATTCGAGTTGGTATGTGTATTTGTGTGTGTGTGTATCAGTGCAGAATTCCTCTGTGTCCCTGTGTGGTGGTGTGGATGTGTGTGTGTGTGTGTGTGTGTGTGTGTGTGTGTGTGTGTGTGTGTGTGTGTGTGTGTGCATGAGTATACATGAGAGTGTGTCTGTTTGTCAAAGACAGTGTGTTTTGTATGTGAGTGTGTGTGTGGATGTGTGGATGTGTGTGTGTGTGTGTGTGTATCAGTGGGTCATTTCACTGAGTGTCACCCTGTGAGTTCACCATGTTGTACCTAATTTGGTCCTCATGACAAGCCGTAAGTCACACTGCTCGTCACATTCCCCACATTCTTCACCGGACTATATGTGAGGATGGAGGGGGGTCAGGGGGTGGCTGAGGGGGCTGGAGGGGGTGAGACTATTGTCCCTAATCAGGTCCTCACAGGGTCTATGCAGGGCTGTGGACAAAGGTGGTCCCCCCAAGCTCCATTGGGGCCTGGGCTAGACAGAGGGAATGAGAGAGAGAGAAAGAGAGAGAGAGAGAGTGAGAGATGGCGGCTGGGGGTCTGTGGACGGATACTGAGGGTCTAAGGGTCTGGTCTGGTCTGGTTCTGGTTTGTTCCCATGTCTAAATCACTCTTCACTTGGGTGTTTTTCTTTTCTTCTCTTCCTCTTCTTGTGCCAATCACATGGAGTGCCCCTTCAGAGCCAGCTTGTGTGTGTGTGTGTGTGTGTGTGTGTAAGAGAGAGGTGAAGGGAGAAAGAGAGAATGTGTTTGCATGTGTATATGCAACGTATTTGTTTGTTTGTTTGTGTATGTGTGTGCCTCTGTATGTCTCAGCTGAAGTGTGTGTGTGTGTGTTTGAATGTGTGTGTGCATGTATGTGTGTGTACACTGAAGCTGTCTCATTCACGCAGTAATTAATGTCCACAGAGCGCTGGTGACTCCCTCCCTCAAGCTTTTGTGTTCCGGCACATTCTTCTCCTGGTGGGTATCTAGTGACCCCAGCGACCCCTCTCCACCCCTACTCCATTCTGGTCAGTGACAAGTCACTCATAAGGGGGAATTTCACTTTGTCTAGACTCATGCTTATTTTTACCCAGCCTCAGTGGTGCTGAGAACAGTACTGGCAGAGACTGGAAGTCTGGTGGGATACCGTTTAAAGGAAGCACTTCAACTAGCAAATGGAATGGAAGGTTGGTGAATTGACTTAGAAGACCACTCATGCAATTCGTTGGACGACTTCTCTGGTGAGAAAAGGAGCATTAGGGTTATTGCCAGTTCAAAGGTCACCTTTGGTTTATTTATGTTTGTCACTTTGTTTGCTTTTTCTTGTTGCCTTTTTATGGACAGAAAGAGTATTAATCTTTCCCCATTAAACCTGCCAATAACTATAGAGGGGAAATTTGCAAACACAGATTTAACTTCACACAGAGAGTGGAATCATAATGAGATGCTACAAATAACTCTTTTACCTTACTTG
>JAIFZK010000022.1:11557500-11647500 GCA_027481765.1 Tenualosa thibaudeaui
CAAACATGCATCTACTGTGTATCATTCTGCTTACTGTAAGTAAGCATTAAAAATGAGATAGAAGCTCTTATTTAGAAATAATAGATCTATATTGTGTGATAGATTTGTACCAACTGTCATGTGTGACCAAGTACTGCAGAAGCTCACAGAGAGTTAAATACCTGCCAAGGGTTTTTATCCAAGATCTTTGTTGTCAAGCAAGCCCCATTCTCCTGGCAACAGTTAGCTTTTCCCATGCATCCACACTTTCTCTGCTGTCTGGTTAGCTTTGGTCTGTCAGCACAGGAGTCCAAGCCGTAAATACTGTGTCAGTATCCACGCTGCATTTTAAGGTCAGCAGACCTGAGTCTGCAGCTTCAGTTTGTGCTTGTCAGTAGCTATTGATTTCTCTCCTGCTACTGGCCAATAGAGTTTACCACATACACACACACACACACACACACACACACACACAGAGAGACACACATAAACACACATACGCATGCATGCACACTCATACATATAAATACACACGCGCACACACACAAACATGCATGCACGCACAGATACATGCACACTCTCTCTCTCTCTTCTCTCTTCCAGAAACAGCAAGAGTCAATCTCTCATTCAGATAGCTGTTGCATGGAGTTGGAAGACTTTAACAAAACATTAAACATGAATTGTTTTCTTCCAGGTATTGCTTTAGCCCCGCTAACATTTGCAACCCACCAAACATTCCAACACTTTCATACTTATCCTAGATCCCACCCTCATCCCATCCCATACACTCCCTCACACACACACATGCACACACAAGCATACAAACACAGACTCCCTCACACACACACATGCACACACAAGCATACAAACACAGTCAAAACAAACACGTGACACCATGTGAAAAGCCTTGCTCTGACAGAAACAACAGACTCACCCCACTCAGCTTAAATGCAGGAGTGTTTTGTGAGATTTGCTTTGTCGTTCTAGTTCTACCCATACACACACAGACAAACACATGCATACACACACACAAACTGACTGAACCTGTTAGTATTTAGTAGCGATTAATCAGTAGCAACGGTGTAGCACTAACCCCAGTTTTCATTCCCTTACACATACACTGACACACTTTCTCTCTCTCTCTCTCATACACACACACGCATACACACACACACAAATGGACTGTCAACTGTTACTATAGTATCAAGCTTTTCAAGATTACCAGCTGGAACCCATACTCCTGTTGGATTCCTACTCACACACACTTTATACACACACATACACACACACACACACACACACACACACACACACACACACAGAGGCACTAGAGCCGCTGATCCAAGAGTTCTATCTTTGATGAGTGCATTCCATTAAAATTCCTTAAATGAACACAGAGAAAGCTGCTTCTCTTAAACACACAAACACACACACACACACACACACACACACACGTTCATATGATCGAGCAGCCTTACACTCTGTTATGAGTTGCTTCCCGGCACACCGGTCTGTCTCTCTCTCTCTCCAGGCTTCCAGGGAAGATCAGGGACAGGCAGGAATTTCCTTTGAAGCCGCCCCGATGGCATGCCGTAATAAATACCTCTTGGATCACGCTTGGCCACTGTACTCAGACACACACACACTCACACACACACACAATAACACACACTTGTACGCACACATGCTTTCACACACCGTCTCTGAGCTGCCAGAGTGAGCCCACTCCAAAGTGGAGTAACTTGTAAATAAAGGAGTGAGAGAGAGAGAGAGGGAGGGAGGGAGAGAGAGAGAGAGAGAAAGAGAGGGAGGAGTGTAGAGTTTGAGGGAAGGGGGGATGGAGGGAGGGTGTGAGAGGAAGTTTCACATGACATCAGAAGAAGCTGTTGACAAGTGAGTGTTTATTAACTGGTGATCAGGGCCCTTTAGCGACGCCCTACAGGACAGACACAGACACACACACATACACACACTCTCACACCAACACCAACACACACACACACACACACACACAAATTACTATAATTAGACATTACTCCTATTCTTACCACATGCACGCAAACTCACGGGTCAAAATACTGTTCAGGTCTTCTGTTCTTTCTCGAGCACACACAAACACACACACACACACACACACACACACACACACACACACACAGAAATGCAGATGATAACATGTCTCTCTTTTTATACACACATGTTTACTCAAACAAAATCCCCGAATTCCATCCCAAGCATGAATGCACGCATACACAACACACACACACACACACACACACACACACACACACACACACAGAGAAAGAGAGAGAGAGAGAGAGAAGGGAAAGATATGCATTTTTCCCCTCTCAGTAAAAGCAATCTCCCTCTGGAGATGGGGCTGGGCCTGGGTCCCTTCCTGCCCGTCCACATCTTTCCACATCTCACGTCTCTCTCTCTCTCTCTCTCTCTCTCTCTCTCTCTCTCTCCCCCTCTCTACATCACTCTGTGAATGGGGCAATGGCAGCCACCAGATCCCAATAGAGCAGCTGTGTGTTCACCAGCGCTATTCATCAGAGCAGTGCTGTCGGGTCACCTTATTGCAACCAAAAACTCAAAAACAAACAAGTGTGTGTGTGTGGGTGTGTGTGTGTGTGCATGCTATACATAGAGACGCCGAACACAAGCACGCGCACACACACACACACACACACACACACACACACACACAGGGAGGGAGAGAGTGAGGGCCACCCAGAGCTACTGTACTGGCCTGGTGTAGTGAGAAAATGGAGAGAGTGCAGTAAAGAGAGGGTCAGGGGCCAAGAGGTACCTCCCAAAAAAACTCTCACATGTGCGAAGTAAGCTGCTTTGTTCCACTCGCATGACCTCCACCACCACCCCACGACACACACACACACACGCACACACTTTCAGGCTGGCTAACTCTCAAAAACACTTGAACCCTTCACGCTTTCACTCTCTTTCAACTCTCACTCACACACACACATACTCAGATATATATATATATATATATATGGATTTTCAGCCTTCATTTACTGTCACACACACACGCACATCAATATCTATATACACATGGACATCATGTGCTGTTGGTCAGTTGAGTAAAAACACTCCACTCCCTCTTTTCTTTGTGTGTGTGTGTGTGTGTGTGTGTGTGTGTATAACAGTGAGTGATGAAGGCTGAAATTCCTCTGGAGATTCCTCTCCTCACACGTTGCATTCCTTCTGACTAACATCACATCATAGTGGATCCTGATCCAAACCAAAAGTTCCACTGTAAGCCTATGTGTGTGTGTGTGTGTGTGTGTGTGTGTGTGTGTGTGTGTGTGTGTGTGTGTGTGTGTGTGTGTGTGTGTATGTGTGTGTGTGTGTGTGTGTCTGTGTTTGGAAAGCGTGGAACCGCAAAACTGCTGAACCAGCCAGGAGCCTCACATCTTGTCTTTAAACTAAGATGCTCAGAATCTTTTTCGTTTGTTATTTTGGGGCAAATATGGAGCCACTGAGGCATGTTGAGAAGAGAGAGAGAAAGAAAGAGAGAGAGAGAGAGAGAGAGAGAGAGAGAGAGCAATGGTCATTGGATATTAGGTCAGACAACAGACACAGACTACAGTAAAGGCCAGCTCATCAAATCAAAGGTTCTAGAGTGCTTCAATCTAGAATGTTTGCATCAAATGCAAGTTATGGAATACATCTATCATTCTGATATATCCATTCACAGCGCAGCCATCAAAATGTAGCAACACAACCCAATTTAGCATAACAATGACAGAAACACGTTGTTTCAATGCTATTTAAATCGTCAGTGGCTTTGTGTATATTACTATGCCGTTACATTGCCATTCTTAATCTGCCAAAATACAAACTAGATCCTTTATATTGCATTAGTTATGGCAACAGTTGCTAACGGAAGAAAAGTCAAACCAATGGTGTCATTAACTTTAGCCCAAATGAAATAGTAGAAATCAGGTCAGAAATAGCTAAATTCATGCATCTGACAGAAAACAAAGCCTTTTCTATGGGTTTGATGTACATGTTTTACAAGATTTCTAAAGCTCTGTGACATGCAGCAGATGCTTCCAGTGGGTTTTGCTCTGTCAAAAACAATGGCCTTCTAAACTTTTTTTTCTTTTGACACACACACACACCTTAGATCCAAACACAGAGAGACTTTGAAATACAATACAATAGAAATGTTATTTGATTGAGCTGTGTCAGAAAAATGTGAAAAATGTGTGTCCATTTCCTTCCTTCCCTTAAACACTCCTCAAAACTGTATCATATTCTGCTCCAAAAACTTCAAAGGCCTTCCTAAGACCCACCCAAAGACAGAGGTGCAACACCCAGACAGCTCAAGTGACTTAACTTGACACAGAAGTCCATTTCAGAACCACCCGAGAAACAATATAAAGTCTTGTAGTTCCAGTAAAAAAGGTTTTCTTAATAGTCCCATTCTTCAAAAGAAATAAATAAAATAAATAAATCTGATGACTCATTCTTGTTTGGGTTGGCCTGTGGCTGTGTCTGAGCCATCTTCAAACAAAAGGCCCACTCTCACATAAATTAATCTGTGATGGTTTTAGCTGTGACCTCAAGAAATCTCTGGCCTTGTTCGTTCTGATCTATTTCATGGTCCTGAGAAATATGCTCTATCCTCTTTGTGGTTACAAATTTGTTTGTGGATACAAACAAATGATATAAAAGTAAATGATACAAACAAATCAGTTGCTTTAATTCTAGAGGTACCTACCAGTCTATCTGCCTATATCAGACCCCAAACAGCGGGAAGGAATGTAAACCTAAAGTTGTCGTGCTGTCTATGCCATATCGAGGTAAACGTCCATAAACGACAACAAACACTCTTTGTGGATGCTAATGCACAAAAAAGTTTAAAAAAAATTTTTCCAAAGAAATGCTCAAATCCGCAGTCTATGGCAATGTAGGCTGATATTTAAGTCAAAATTAAAAGGGAGCAGCATACAACAGCATAGCATACTAAGCAAGTTGGAATTCTGAAATGTTACCTGATGTCTCGTGTATATGTTGTTGGAGAAGCTCTGTTGTGCATAGAGCAAAATAGCAAGATGGCTAATGATCTCTTAGAAGTGGAGTAGAACGCCGGATTCGACTTTGTCGGCCAACGGCCACAAGTTCTAACTCGAATGTATAGAGGAGTTACAAGAATAAGAACAGAGGAGAGAGGTCAGGTTTTTATCGGATGTTAGCCTCAAGATAGCACTGACAGCAAGACAACTTCAGGTAGGCCAATGTTGTCTATATTGGCTTTATAAAAAAAAGTCCTCTTAAGAATCTGTCCATATACAGAGAGTTTGGGACACTTTGGTTTGTCTGTAGGAACCCTCTATCTAATGTTGCTTTCAGCTGTACTACAATGGGTTTAAAAATAGCATTTTGTATCAGTGCAATGAGATGCTCCTAGCACTGCCATTTTATCACTTTCAGTTGATTATGCCAAAAAACTAACTTTTCAAAATACATCTGATTGATGGTGCTACCGACTCAACTTATAAACTCCTAATCATCCAAAAATTGCCTTGAATGTGTTTTAATGCGGATTATTCCTTTATCTAAACCCAAATATCCCAGCATGCTGTAAACACCCTAAAAACTGATAAAAGGCCTTGTTGGCTAGTTATCAGCAAGTCTCTTTATATGTATTAAGGACTGCCTCATGAGAATACATTTAAAGATGTTACGAGTACTAGTAGCGGAGTATGAAAAAACAATGTGGCAATACCACAATTTTGAATCAATATTTGTCAATACATTTCATTTCTGAAGTTGTTTGTTTATCTTAATACAGTCAAACTAAATTATCTATCTTATCTAACTAAATAGTTTATCTAATTTGGCTAAAATTACTTTACCAAAACAGGCCTCGACTTCTCATAAACTAAAAGAGCGCCACAAAAGGGAAAGTGATCAACCTAACTAGCATAATTTCACCTCAGTTCAAGCTATTTCTGTCAGACCTGTGTCATTTTAAGGCCACCTCCGGAGGATAGTTCTTCTCAGTGCATTTTGAGACTCCAGCTGCGATGTGCGGGATCAATGGTGCGCTAAATAGGACTCCCTTTATTACGTAATATGAAAGCTTAAGGGCATGATTATGACACAGACTGCTGCTTTTGCTCTATTCTAAACCAAGCATGAGCACAGCCACGGGCAGAGGCTCTCTATGGGGCGTCTGTGAAAAAGCCTGCTTAAAAAGAACCACCTTCAGTCAACATATAACAGGAATCTCTGAAAATAAAGAAGACATAAATGTGCCTTCAAATATAGTATCCTTTGGTCAATATGATGACTAAGGTGAGGATGGACTATACCTAAAACAGAAAAAGTATATCAAAAGGGTATAAAGACTACATGCTAGGACTATATATGTTATGCCGATAGTCTATAGTTATCATGCATCCAGGTCAGATAAATATAGTATGCAAATACAGATATGCTCTATGCTCCTTGTGAACTGTCATCTTACATACAAAGACTACATTAGATTGACATTGAAAAATTAAATGTTCTTGTAGAACACTACTCAATGTACAAGAACAAGAATCGTGGTCATATCAACACTTCTCACTGTCTTCCCTAGCAACAGGCAACTGGTGCTAACGGACAAAGCCTGAGTCAATCTCAGGTGTCATGGTTTTTCCTTACCTATGCAACCAACACATAGTTCTGCACAAGTTTTCCTTTAGCACATAGAATCAAATGACATCATGTCATAAATTAGACTGACGGTTGAGGTGTTTTGCATGTCAGAAATCTGACTGGTAGTTTTAGTAAAGCTCGCTGACAGTCCAGATGAGGTTGTAAACCACTAATATACAGGCTGACCTCTCACCTTTGACCTCCATGGCTCAGAAAACTACACTGCCACTCTGTCAGGGGGCTTGTGCTGTCCCAAGAGCAGAGGTCATCTCCATGGAGACCAAAGAGGAAATGGTTTCTGTGAGGAGGAAGAGAGAGAGACAGATTATCACCTTTGACACACAGTAGTAACACACTCAAACACACACACAAACACACACACACACACGCATACAAACAACACAATAATTAATGGACATGGAAAAAAGACATTGATAGCCACCCTGAAGTTTATGACTATGATTTATAAGGACACCTGGTAATAAAAGGTGGGAAAAGAGTCTGTGAACACAAGGAGCCATCAGATCTCTACAGAGTCTCAAGCAGTCCTGTGGATCAGTTAAAGACAAACAAACCCATAACAAACCCGTGGTCATGTGGTAGCAGCCCCGGGAACAAACATCCTGATGTGTACTGAAAGTCCACAGTGTAAAAAGAGATGTCAGAAATGGATATCTGATTGGTGGTTGGTAAAGGTAAGTGAACGAGTGTTTACATTACAAAACAACTCAGACGAAGCCTGGTGGACCACAGTCTTTCACTTTGCTTCACTTCGTGCAGAGTCTGGATACACTCCATAGTCATACGGTACATTTGTGGTGGGTGGGCACTTTATTTGAACTTCAAACCTGTTAGTTCTGCTTTGAATTTCTGTTTACTGATTGGTTACTAGAAAATCTAGCAGGGGAAACCAAAGCCTTACGAGAGAACCCTGATGAAGTTGCATACAGTTACCAAAAAGCCACTACAAACGTTGTGACACCGTCTCAACGTATCATGTTTTTTTCAGGCTATACAGCTGAATGTTTCCCCTCACAGAATATGAGGTCACATTAAGCGGATCGGATGAATGTTTATTTTGAAGAGAGTGTGACAGAGTATACAGGCCCCATGCCATGGTGGCCCAGGTGGTTAGAGGTGCTGTTCGGCAATCGGAGGGTTGCAGGTGTGAGCCCCCACTCTGCCGGACCCCACCTAAGTCTCCTCCAGCAAGATACTGAACCCCAAATGGATGGCAGGTTGGCACCTTGCATGGCAGCCTTTGCCACCGGTGTGTGAATGCATGTGTGTGAATGGGAGAATGGGAGGCATGTGAGGTACACACATGCACATACACAGTAGTGCAGTTTAAACTATATAAAAATGCTTTCAGTGTTGTTGATGTTCACATGAGACCTAAGACTCAAAGGTAAATCACACAGATGAAAACAAACAAATTCATGCTCATCGCTTGCTCACAGTTTTGAATTATGAACAAGCTCACGTGCACATTTTCTCACAAACCTAACCTAATGAGAGAGAAATTCCTTAAACACCTTCACATATGCTAGAAAGAAATGCACATAGGCAAAACAAACAATACTAAGAAAAGCATACTGACACATACAGAAAACAGATTCCATATCCCCTGCTACGGTGACCTCCTATCTCAGCGATATTTCATGGAAGTTATAGTCTGTTAAAGTCTGCAGAGGGTCACATGCAAAACACCTCCTGAACTGGTCTGAAAAAAAAAACAGCCTCATGACGCCTCATGAACTCTGATTCTAGATCCAGGCCAGACCAGGCCCAGATCCTCTCTGAGTCCTCTGTCTGTTTAGTTCACATCTTATCACTCCTCGTGATTCCTGGGAACCGAATGCCTAACAGTATATTTTCCTCTTAGTCAGTCACACACATGCAAACACATGATGAACAGATAAAGTTGGCTTAAAAAATATGAACATGTGAATTCAAGGTAGTGTCAGGTTTTGAAATGGCTTAGAATGCAATTCAGCCAATCACGATCAAGGAACAGAATTATGTGTTTTGAAATTATAGGGTGAACATGGGGTAAAGTGAGACATTTTTGAAAAATTGTATGCTCTCCACCACTTTTGACAGTGATCCAAATGTTGTATATAGCAACGCAGCATATTTTTTAAAAGCTTAGCTTGTGCTTTACACAGTGTAAACATAAAAATAGAAAATAATTCACACAGAACACTTCATAAAAAAGTGGCCAAATCACAAATCTTTTTGGCATACACTGGTAAAGTGGGACACCTGTATTGCTAAAGTGGGATGTTTGATTTTAACTTTACATAAATAAATAAATAGAGGTAATGAATGAAATGAACAAATCTAATTCATTTGAGATACCCAAGTGTTAATAATAATTTAACAATTTAACACTTGATGGACCATACTATGCTCTACATTAATTAACAGGGTTGATTCTGTCAGTTGTGCAAACACGTAAAAATATCTTAAGTGATCTTGCTAGCTGACAGGCTAGCTGCTTATCATGTTCACCCCTAAATACAGAACTCTGCAGTAAAATACTGGCTAAAATAGTTTTTAGTCAACTAGACTAAAAAGACTTCATTTTTACAATGTGTAGTCAAATGCCACTGTAACATCATGTCTTGGAATGGGTAATAGTTAGCTGTACCACTTTCCCAGTATCCTTATTGGTAAAGTGGGACAGGTAGAATTTACCCATGGATGACAATATTTTATAAGAAATTGAACTATTAAATGATTTTTTGATTTATTATATTTTTTCACAGTAATCTTATATATAAACATTTACACCATCCCATACAGCTTTGGATGGTTTTGTCCTTAAAACCATTTACATCAGAATGCTGTTTCTTGTGATAATGATGTAGTTGGCTTGGTCACACCCCAAAAAATCTGCATAACCATAATTGTTTAACCCCTGACATCCCAAAGATAAAGTAAGCAGTTGTTTTGACCAGTAAAAAGTAAGTATGTGAAAGTACCCTATAGTTTTAACATCAGTCATTTCTGAAATTTGAAGGAGAAAGCCAGTGTGAATTATTTGATATTTGAATATTTGATACACCATAGATCCAATAGTAAACCGGCAGTTAATATTAACTGAATGGGGCATAGGAAAATAACAGTGAGAGTGAGTGTCTGTGCCCCATTTAGTTAGTGTTAACTGAGTGAATTGATTCACAGACGATTTCTCCTTTAACAAGAAACTCCAGGAAGAACTTTTCAGTTAAATCTCCTTCTGAATGAGGAAGCTTATCTGGCAATCTGTTACCCCTCACATGGACCCTATGGAACTTTCTGTTTTCCTTAACCTACATGTCTCAGGGACCAAGTGGAGGAAGGTCCAGTGCAGAGATGGCTATCTCATTAAAAATGAATGCTTCAGGCCCCTGATCAGATAAAACTGCCTGACCTGGGCTCAGCTGAGCTATGTCAAATCGTGTTGAATCTGTGAGATTTTCTCAACTGCTTGCATTATTCAAAGATCATACTTGCTAATGCTTAGCACTCTACGCCACTGAGGCCATTGGAAAACACTGGGGCCAAATCATCAACCAAATCGTTTGAGAATGTGATAGAAATCATTAGTGATAGTGGTATAATGGGTTTAATGCTGTGTGTGTGTTCGCATAATGAGCATAGAGACATACCTTGTGATCTGCTGTAACTTTTTGACCTGTGCTGGCAGGGAGTGTGTGTGAGAAGGGCAACCAACTGTGATGCACCACGGGTCAGCCATAAACACACAAAGAAAGTGTGTGCGTGTTTGTGTGTGTGTGTGGGTGTGTGTGTGTGATTGCAGACAGGAATGCATTTTTGTCTTTTTTGCAATGCCACTGGGAGTAGAGAAATGCTCTCCTCCACACGCCCAGGCACACATATTCCCAGTCTCTTTCTGTCGTCTCTAGCCAACGCACACAAACGCATGCACACACACACACACACACACACACACACACACACACACACACACACACACACACACACACAGTTCACATCTACCATCACTACTCTACCCTATGAAAAAGACCTCTTAACATAACCTGTAGGAAAATCCATTTGTCCAACCATAGACCCCCCAAGCATACATGACCAATGACAGGATGCACCTTTCTGGTCAGAGAACTTCGCATATCCTGTGCATCTGTGCCAACCCCCCCAAGCCCAGTGTATGTAATGGGAAAACACACCCACGCTTATTACCTGTAATGATGCCCCGTGCCTTTATATTTAGCAGCTGCTGTCATCCAAAGTCAATTTGAAGTGGAGCATGGAGAGATTTAGGCGCAGGTGATGAGTGCTGTGTTGACACCAGGTGAGAGGGAGGGTCACTGAGTTTAATGTGTTGGGTGGTCTGCCTAAGGTTGTTTGTGTTCATGTGGAAATAACAGATTTACTGAAATCACAAACTGTACTTTCATTTCATAACCATACACACACACAAACTACACACACACTTTTACACTTTTTCTAGAGAGTTGGAATAAAAGAGAGAGAGAGAGAGAGAAGTTTGAGGGATGATTGCTCAAACCCGTTTACAAATATTTTGGAAAATAAAACAAGCAAACAAATGCTAATTCATTCCAGAGATGTCCGTTTTTTTGTGTATGCCTGGCCTTCTTGGTATATTTGGTTACAGACACCCTCATAGTCCTCCTCCCAGTCTTACTTGACTGCATTTATCACATTTTGACCGCTGGTCTGGTCTTGTTTGTTATTGGAGCCTGGGAGTTTGTGCACCTGGAGGACCAGACTGTCAATGCCACACACACACACACACAGACACAAAAACAAGTACACACACACACACACACACACAGAGAGAGAGAGAGAGACGTACACACACATTAAACAGGCAGAAGATAAATCCAGGTCTATATACAGCTGGATTTGACATATACTCCTGTGAGCATAAACAGGCACATTCACACATACAGACACACACACACACACACATACACAATACACTTGCATAAGCACACATTCACATAAACACACCTGATAAAGAAACAGACCATCCATAAAACCTGCATATACCTAGCTGAAATCAAAAGGAACAGTCACTCAGCTGTGTGTGATGTCTCTCGTGTGTGTGTGTGATGTATGTGACTTGTGTATGTGTGTGTGATGTCTGTTGTGTGTGTGTGTGTGATGTATGCGACGTGTGTATGTGTGTGTGATGTCTGTCGTGTGTATACACCCATGGGACTGAGAGTCAGACGGGTTCAGTGCCACTCCAGCTGGCAAGTGTGTTGATCAGAGCTGAGAGGAAATAGGCTCCTGCCCTCGGTCACCTCGCCACAGTTCACTCTCATTAAAACACCAGGAGCACACAATGGAGAATATGTGGGGTCTGTGTGTGTGTTTGTGAGTCTCTGTCTTCTCTATGCCTCTTTGTGTCTGTGTGTGTGTGTGTGTGTGTGTGTGTGTGTGTGTGTGTGTTGACACGTGTGTCTTTGTGTTTTTATGTCTGTGTTTATGTGCTTGTGCCCCAGTGTGTGTGTGTGTGTGTGTGTGTGTGTGTGTGTGTGAGGGTGTATACACTGGCGTTGTGCCCAGCCGTGCTCTTCCATACAAACAGCAGGAGAACAGAAGGAGGTCTGTCAGGGCCGTCACCTCACATGGAACACTGGAACATCAGAGTCTATGACCCCTAGACTGCTGTTAATCAGTCCACACTAGTCAGTGTGCCCAGTGGCACACACACACAGACTCTTGCTCTCTCTCTTTCCCTCACACACACACACACACACACACACACACACACACACACACACACACACACATTCACACACAAAAGGAGCAGCAGGGGCATTTACAGGGCGCAGTATGTCTGTACTGTGTGTGTGTGTGTGTGTGTGTGTGTGTTAGTTTGCTAATTATGTCTGTTAGAAATTGAAGCTCCTGAGTCTACAAAGACAACTGAAAGCAAGGCAGTGTGTAGTACAGTATTATCAATCTGTTGATCAACATTATCATCTTAAATAAATATCTCATACATTTGGTACTGGAATTACTTAGTTATTGCATCCATGCTTCTTAAAGGGATATTCTGGAGCATTTCAAGCCATAGCCTTGTTGTTGGAGGTCACAGAGTGCTGTTGGTAGGAAAAAGGATAAAATTTGGCACCACATAGACAAATAGTGAACCGTCAGTGAACAGGGCACAGAGACTCCTTTCTGCACTCAGTTACCTTTAGCTGGCTGTTCCATATCTGTTCTATATTGTACAACAAATTTTCTTGTTCTTTTAAGCACTCGGTGACCTCCATCAATCAGTATACCTCTCTAAGTCTCTATGCGCTACGGAGAGATATCACAGTGGGAAGAAGGAGAGACAATTAATAATAGCCCTGTTTATGAAGGTGTGTGGTGCTACCTTACCTGCCAGAAGAGCCCACCTGTGCAATAGCAGACTGGTCAGATGGACAGAGGTGCTTAGGATGGACCACACACTTGGGCTGAATCCCAATGAAACCCTGTCAAAGACCTCACTGGAATAAAGCAGCCAGTTCCTCTCTTTGTAAGTCGCTTTGGATAAAAGCATCTGTTAAATGTAATGTAATGTAAATGTAATCATACAATACATTTATGCCATATCATGTCAGATAATGTCATAATGTCCTTCATCTGGGCTCTTCTACTGAAATCTCTGTATTTAATTGAAATATTATGTTTTTAATGCAATATGGTAACAGTTTAAGTTTTTCCCTCTCTTCCTCTAACTTTCTATCTTGCTCTCTCTCCATTCCTCCCTCCCTACGATCTGATCTTTCATTCTCTCTCTCTCTCCCTCCCTCTCTCTGGCTTGTGATCTGCACATCAGAGGAGCGGTGACAGAGAAGGGCTATGAGAGACATTCACACACACACACACAGTCTGGTATTTCATGAGAACATACACATGGGCACGTTCACATGCCACATGAAGACACACATTCTTGAATTTGCGTGCACATACACACATACACACACAGTGAGGGAGAAACACAAATACACATTGAGAGAAAGAGATATAGACTGAGAGAGGCAGAGATGGAAAGATATATACTGACATAGAGAGAGATGGTGATGAGAGGAGAGAAAGAAAGAGAGAGAAAGACAGAGAGAGAGAGACGACCTGCACAGAACCTTTTGAAATGTAACCCCTTAGATCCCCTAGATGATCCCTGTGAGAAGTGGCGTGGTTCTGACTGCATGCCTTTCCTCACCCAGCATCTCTCTCTCTCACACTATCCAGACAAGATCAGTTGCCTCTCCTCACCAACCATCTCTCTGTCTTTCTGACACTATCCAGACAAGATCAGAAACCTCTCCTAAGAAAATCTCTCTCTCTCTCTCTTTTTCTCTCTCCATGCTCTCTCTCCAGACAAGATCAGTGTAGAACATGCAAACATCTCTTCCTCTCCTTCCTCCCAAACCCGTCTATTTTGTCCTTCTCTGTCTGCTGTAGTTCTGGGATGAGGTTGACGCTGCAGTAAGGCCCAGCACATCCACACCACACACATCAAAGTCCCACCTATTCAACAGGGCCAGCAATGAGGCCAACAAGGTGGAAGTTGCCTTCAACACAAACAATAGGTTGGACACCCTTGACAAATCATCCATCCATTACTGTCCCTTACAGTCAGAAAACAAAGATGTCAAAGGTGACCTGCGAATGAGTAACATAAATGTATAACTGTATATAGTACAGTAATTTATTGACTCTTGACTAAGGTTAATACATTAATTTTGCTACATTTCTACACCTTTGGGGTAATACATAGGGGAAGGCTATACATGGGACAGTGGGAGCGTGGGTCAGTGGTGGTGTAGTGGTTCAGGAGCCTGGCCAGCATGCTAGTAGCCTGGAAACTGTGGGTTTGTATCCCGGCTGCCACCGTTGTGCCCTTGAGCAAGGCACTTAACCCTAAGTTGCTCTAGGGGAGACTGGCCCTGATGTAGTTGATAGTTGACAAATGTAAGTCGCTTTGGATTAAAGCGTCTGCTAAATGCATAAATGTAATGTAAAATGCATAAATGTAATGTAAACAAAGGAAGGCAGTTTTTGATTATGTTGGTTTAACGGTGTTAACATTTTACTGTATCAGTATTACTGTACTGTATCTATATCATGTGGCTTCATTGTGTTGGATTAAAGGCTATTATGGTATGTAAAGCAATGCTGTTGTAGTGGGCTCACAGCTCTGAGTCTATACTGTCAGCATACAGTAGGTGGAAAATCTCAAGTTCAAAGTGCTAAAGTCCTCAGATGTGTCTGTACCAAATATGCACTGAGGCAGTTGATATCACTCATTAGTTCCTTCTGTGTGTGTGTGTGTGTGGTTAATTAAAAAACCCAGATGGCTAATCCACAACACTGGTTGGTAAATGATGTTACATGGACCAACATAGGCTATATCTGTAATGGAAAAATTGACCTACGCTGCCACCATGTGGTGAAAAGTGACAAGCAAGCTACAAGGTTTGCAGCAGTTGGAATTCAGCAATGCTGTACTCTGGTATAGGGCTGTCACACTGTTGTTCCAGAAGTGCCAATTTGTGGTAGTGTACCAACTGCTGAGGAGAGAGAAAGAATGAGTCTCTCTCTGTGTGTGTGTGTGTGTGGAGGGCGTGCATATCTCAGTTTTTGCAAAATAAAGAAAAACAATATATCAAGATTAACTGGTGCAGCAGCAACATGATTTTATTAGATGTTACATCAGATTTAGAATAAAACTTTGTTGTGTAATTTTGTTTTTCTTGTGTGTTCCTGTGTTTGGCATGCTTATTTAGTGTAGGAATACGTAAATTCCCTTTAATTATACAAATAAATTCAAACACTGCTTCTGCCAGATGGTTGCTTTTCTTACAAAAACGATTGTGCGTTTCAAAAACATTACAGTATATTAGACCTGAGAGAACTGCCTTCTTCACAGAACAGAATGCTTTATAGTAGTACACAGTATGTTAAGGCACGTTCAGACAGACACACACCTGGTGCGAACCTGTAGGGAGTGGTTTCCAGTCTGGTTTAATGACTTAAGGCGCCATGTCAAGGTGGGGCTGAGGGATAGTAGGCTATCAGGACGCTTGTTTTTTAATGAATGAATGACAGGGCTGTACTGATAAAACAAACAAGAGAATATTAGTAATAGTGCAGGAGGCTATAATAATAGTGCGGCAGGCTATGCGTTGAGTGAGTTGTTATGGGTGCGTCCTATATGATGAAGTGTTATCTCCTTGTGAAAGATGGAGTGGTCATTTTGTCAGCAACAGGGGGTTAGGTTTGCCCCTGGTTGCACTCCGTACCACATCACATGTGTTCTGGGTGATGCTGTAGACAAGTGATGAAGTCTTTCACTGGCTTTCCCTCAAAGCAGATCAGATATACAGACACAAACAGAGGAAACCTGCAAGGGATATACTTTGTGAGCATACTACACATACACTGGACCATGCTATTAATTAGCTATACAAACCACCATCACACACATATCAAACACTGAAACAATGTCAGCATGGATCTTATGATTAACGCATACATACACACACACTGAAACAATGTCAGCATGGATATTATGACCCACACATATATACTCAGACACACACACTCAAACATAACACACATGCACTGTTTTGGACACAGATAGATAGATGTTTGTACTGACTTTTCAATCATCTCTTTCCCCTTAAGGATCTTGTACACCTCTGCTGAGGTCTGAGGTCCCTGAAGCTTCTGTCCATTTAACATCTCTGCCTCCAGCTCAGCGATGGACTAAATAGAGAGAGAGAGAGAGAGAGAGAGAGAGAGAGAGAGAGAGAGAGAGAGAGAGAGCAAAAGAGTACAGTACATAAAGAAATGCATAGATACAGCAAAGTGAATATGCAGTGACACACAGCAATTTCCCAACTATAAGCTGTACTACGTCTGCAGTTCAGTGTTTTCTGCTAAGTAAAAAACAACAACAAAAAAAATACATTTATTGACCATACCCATGTATTCACCGCAGCTTATTACTTAGTACTTACGATGAATCAGAGCCAGATCTTAATTTCATAAGAAAAGCAGAATGAGGAGAATAAATACATTCCCATAGGCCTTCCTCATGCATTACTGTAACTGCAGAGCTTATGAAATTTTCCAAAATCGATGCATTAATCTCGGGTAATAATCTAGAAATTACGGTATAGAAGGATCATACACATTGTAAAAGATTTGAGGTAAAAACATGAAAAATTTACCTTTGACGTTCTCACAAAGGCCTCAGCCACCTTACGGTTGCGTCCGCCATAGCAGGTGGTGATGAGGTCAGCAACGCCACAGCTCTCCAGGAAGGTGACGGAGGTGACGGTGCCCTTGCAGAAGAGCTTGGCGAAGGCGATCATCTCCATCAGGCCCAGACGGATCACTGCTGACTTTGTGTTGTCCCCGAGGTCCAGGCCGTCGCAGAAGCCTGCCCCCACCGCAACTATGTTCTGACAGAGGAGGTGGGAAGTTTAATTAGACATGCATGGGGGTGAGAGGGCATTTGTTAGCTCTTGAGGCTGTAGACAATACTAAAATCCTAATGTACATCATGGCTGTCTATGTGTATGTGAGTGTGTCTGTGTCTGTCTGTCTTTGCTTAACTTAGCGTTATATAATAGGTTCTCTGATGGCCAGGCATGTTTGTGCTTGTCTGTGGGTGTGACTACATGCAGGTGTGTGTGTGTGTGTGTGTGTGTTTGTGGGTGGGTGTATAAAACATGAGTGTGTGCATGCTTCAAGAATGCTCAGTACCTTTAGTGCACCACACAGTTCCACTGTATCACTCTCTGCCACCACGGTGATGCGAAAGTTTGGGGTCTGCAGAAGCTCTTTAAATATCTGTCCATTCTGGGTATTTTTTGCCCCTGGAGGAACGGAGTCACATATGAGGAATTTAAGTAAATTAACTATAAATAAAATGAGCACATGACTTAAGAGGATGAGAACACTCCTTTATTCAAATGCAGTGCATTTCTATTTAACAGTCCTTTCATTCATAAAAATATTAAGCTCTACATTCTACAATCATATTCTATAGACCACAGCAATACCTTTGCTATGAAGATATGGTTACTGGCCCTTTATCGGGAAAGAAATATGCAAAAAACATTGCCACTGAATTGAATTTGATAGAAAGGTAACTGTTCAACATTTAGCTTTAAAGTCAATGTGCAAAATTAAACTATGTGACATTGCCCTGACCTATTTTATTTTATTCTAATCTATTCCTTTCAGTTCATTTTGAGTTTTGCTCACATACCAATGGTGGTCTCGCAGAACATCTCGTCAGCCACCTCGTTAGCAATATTAGCCCCCATCAGCACACTGATGTCTGCCTCCAGCTTCCCCCTAATGATGTCAGAGATTAGACGGAGACCCTCTGGGCCCTCATCCACACCCTAAACACACACACACACACACACATTACTGATAGACTCTCTCTTTCTCTTTGTATCTCTCAAGCACACACACACACACACATGCACGTGCAGTACATTACAGACAGATATACTCTCTCTCTCACACACATTAATAGAGACACATATTGATTAAATATTATGATATGCTTGTGGTTATGTGAATATGTGTGAACACACACACTGACGCACACAAAGCACAACAAATGGAGGTACTTTATAGTACATGAACAATATGGATGTATCCCCCCCCCTCCATACACACACATACACACACACACACACACACTTACCTTGATAAGTGAGATCCCGATCATGCCCGGCTTGACATGAGGTTTTATCTGGTCACAAAGTCTGGTGATAAACTGATGGGGGAGGACAAACACTAGCATATCCGCTCCCTTCACTGCATCCACTACCTCAGGCACAGCCACCTGGTCACAAGCACAACACCACTGCTAGGTCATGTAGATAATGGTGTAACAATGCATCACTGTATTGTAATGCAAAAACACATGGCAATATCAAATTGTGAAGTGTTACAAAGCATCATGAAATTTCATGGTTGAAATATTACAGATATCTTCACCAAAATACTATATACATTTTATTAAGGATTTCTTCTTATTTTTTAGGAAAATATTTTGTTACCACACACTTTCAAAAATATTACCATTTTATTTTTGCATTTTGCACAAGAAAGGGATAAATTAATTTGAGATCTCAAAACTTTTTAAATAAGCTGTATGATGTGTGAATGTAACAATGAGCTCTGGAACAGTAACTCAATCCAGTACAGTTATTCAGATTCCTCTGACAAGTAACAAAACATTCTGCAGGTACAACAGGATATTTCTCTTTGCAGTCTAAACATAGATCTATTGGGTAAACTAGGAAGGGGCAACACAATAAAAAAGTTCCTGTTGTGTAATCAGTCTCAAAGCACTAATTTAGCTCCCAAAAGAATTTTCTTCTGTTTGTGAGTTTGGCAAGAACCACAAAAGCAAAACCCTGACACTATTCTAATGCACAAAATCTATATCTTGTTATTGCTGTGTCTGATAACAGGGTAAAAAGTTCACAGACTTTGTCTTCTGTGGCAGACATTCCTGGTCCAGCATTACAGTCAGCTGCCAAGCTGCCTCTCGGCTCAGTCTAAAAGCCCTTCAAGTTTAAAGGGTCTCAGTTCAGGGGGGTTTCTGTCCCATCTAGCTGCATATTCCAGGGGTAAGTTTAGGCAATAAACCACCAAAATAAAAGGCACATTGAAAAAAGCACTAGTGCCAGAGGGGGGTTGGACCAGTGCCAATTGGGCTAAAGGTTGATCCAGTTGCTTCAGATGTAAGTATGACCAACGGCCATTTCTAGTGCCCTGGTCCAGTACTGTGGTGAGACAACAATCAATGCACACATCATTATGACTGAATGGGAGGGCCATATACCAGGGTAATACACAAAACCCAGTGCACTGTGATTGCATTCATGATGTGGTGGCTATGGGCGGTCCTAGCTGCTAACCATAAAAATGCTGAATAAGTACTGTTCCTTGCACGACAGTCAGCAAGAGAGTCGGCTTTAACCCTGTTGACTTTTGCACACAATCACAGTTACCGCTATATATCACAGTTGTGATCAATGAATAACAAAATGTTCTGGTCTTAAATATGCAACTGAATTTGCCCTACACTGTGTCATGTATCCTTAGGCAAAGGCTACAGGTTAATTTAAAAGACCATTTCTTCAAACATCTGTGACAAAGGTCAAGTTTAACATCAATGATATCTATGTGTGTCATCTTATCAAACTGGCTTCAGAATACTATTATAGAACCTGACCTAACGCTAATATAGATTACAGCTTTACTCTTATCAAAACAAGTCATGTTGACTCAAGTCATCACACACAAGTTGTGCAGTGTTTATTACACTGCAACAACATCCCTATAAAAAAATGACAGCTGATAAGATTTGAAAGGATGCATGTCCTGATCACTGATCGCGGCAAGGCAAGAACAGTCACAGACAATTTTTCATGCATACCACACAAACAAACCACCTACCACATTTTTAGGAAGTTTGTGTCCTGGTAGATACTTCACGTTTTCGTGCTCTGTATTAATAATTTCTGTGAGTTTTTTCCCATTGATCATTTCTTCAAAAACCCACATATTTACAATGGGATCGAATCTGTTGGACGCCTTCACATTGTGGCCAATGATTTTGGCAATTGCCGAGCCCCTAGAGAGAGGAAAAGGGAGAGTCAGACAGACAGAACACAAGGGTTAAGAAATTGTAGACAGCGTCAGAAATACGAGACCCAGACTACGCGAGTCGTGAAATTAGCTTTCTAATTCGCTTAGTTCCATGTTACATTGACAAGATGAAATTAAATTCGCACAGCATAAGCTAGTTTTCTACACAGCTCACAGACGAACATCAGATATTGACAATATCACGAGGCGTGATTGAAGTAATAAAGGTGTTGTTGATAGCACCAACCAGTTTCCTGATCCAACGATGCACACTTTTTTCCCCGGCATGATTACTGAAGAGCCTCGAAGCGAATTATAGAAGGCTAGTGTATGTTGTGCTATTCAGCAAAGCGTCTCCTTTCAACTCCTCCCGTATTCTTGTTTCGCGCACTTCCTGATTCGCATGTTTCTAGCCCCGGCTACGATGTTTTTGACCAACTCCTCTTTACCTACGCCTCTAGTCCAAGGTTACAGCCTACTAATACCATGCTTTCTCACCTGTCAGCGTAAGCTGACGTGCTATCTGATAAGGCAGTCCAAAACAAGTTATTAACATGACATGAATTGATCATGAACATGAACAAGTCGTTTCAAATTTTATGGGCTACCTGGTGGTTTTCAGTTTCATGTCTAGGAAAGAGAAAAAGGGGAAACTTTTGCTTGGCATGAAAACCACTAAATCTAAGTCAACATTTCTAGACTGAAAAATACAGAACGTACACTGAATCAAGCTGTTTTGAAAATAATGAACAATGACTTCCCAAATAGCCCGGAAGTCCACATAACCCACCCAAAGCTGCCTTGTCATGCGTCTCACTGTGTGTAGTGTGTGTGTGTGTCTGTGTGTGAGAGAGAGAGTGTGTGTAAGAGAGAGAGAGAGAGAGAGAGAGAGAGAGAGAGAGAGAATGAAACCGAGGATGAACATTAATTCACTTAAATATTTTCATCTGAATTTATTTGCAAATTAGACTAGACTACTTATCTGATGAGAACTAACGTGCTTGGCGAATGAGTATCCTTTAGACTCCAGTCTGACATCTGTCACTATTTCCTTTGGGACCTATCCTCATCTCTAGCTGATAGAAAAACCACTCACGCATGCGCAGTGCAGCTTGTCCTGGCAAAGAAGGGATGGCGGATGCGGAGCGAGAGGATGCTGCGGAAACGGACAACTCAAATTCGAGCGACACGCAGGAAAAGACTACAAATAACACGGTAAAAGAACAGCATATGGAATAGCACTCATTTCAGAATGTCGAAAGTCTGTCATCTGGGAATAATAAGTAGGCCAAGGCTATAGCCTATGGCGTCGCATCAACCACCCTGTGAAAAAAAATGAAGGACAGGATAGCACCACTACCCATCCAGCGCTACAGACAAAATGTTTTGAGCCTCCTGCCAGCCGAGTTCTAAATGTATTGATGTACTGATAAACAATATGACAATCTGCCTTTACTACAGAAATTTGGCGTGTGTATTATTGACAGTGTTTGTCACATTCTGTGTCAAAATGATTTTTCCTTGGCATTTATCAGACTGAGAAACTGTACGTTTAATTGTGAACTACCTTGCAGCTCTGCTTCAAAGCAGCTGATTTAGTGTCACTTATTAAATGCTTGATTTTGGACAGATGGCGGAGGACAGTTCGACTACTCTCCTGAAAAGACTGGAGATCAGTGTGGCCGAGGCGGAGAAACGGACCGGGAAAAATTCTGTGAACATGCAAGAAACTTACACAGTTTATCTAATAGAAACAAGGTGTGATCTGGCTGCACAGTTTTGCCATACATTTCCAGAGATAGAAGATAAACTACATGAACGTTTTGAATGAGAAGGACATAAAAGACCTGTATCAAAAATACATTCAGATTATATTAGTTTTACAGATTTACAGGCTTGTGTGTAGGCCTATTCTATCAGCTCAATAGCTCCCTTCTTTGGATGTTAGAGCTTGGTTGAAAACTAATAATAAAAGCTTGCTCTGACGCTGGTGTCTGTGATGCTACTTCAGGCCCTCGGCTGCGGTGAATGAAGGGCAGAGTGTTGCTCCAGATGCCCTGTGGAGGCGGTACAGTGAGTTTGAGCTGCTCAGGAACTACCTGCTCGTCACCTATCCCTTCTTCGTGGTGCCCCCACTGCCTGAGAAGAGAGTAAGTGTGTGTGTGTGTGAAGAATGACAGACATGCATGTTATTCTATAAGGCCAGGGTAGATCTGACCCTAACCCTAGGTTTATTTTTGTGTGTGTGTGTTGCCATGAGATATACACAATACACAAGAATTTCAGAATTTCATAACTGATTAAAAACAAACATATAGAAATAAAACGTATATAATTAGACACAAATACAATACAGCCATTAAGTATCTGTGATCCACTATCAAGCTAGAAACACTGGCACATACCTGAAACAGTGAAACTTTGAAACAAACCGGAAATATTTGTGCTTTCGATCATAGGCAGAGTTTGTGTGGCACAAGCTCTCTGCTGATAATATGGACCCAGACTTTGTGGAACGCCGGAGGGTCGGACTGGAGACCTTCCTGTTGAGAGTGGCATCACATCCGGTTATGTCCAATGACAAGATCTTCTACCATTTCCTCACAAAGGTATGTGTATTTGTGAGTGTGAAAGTGCCGAAAGGTATTATGTATCAAATATTATCACTTCACAATGTCACTTATTCTATTGCTTATACAATAGCGTATACTGTTGTATTGTTTTTGATGTTATGATGGGACATTATCTTGAGTGCACTACCTCCAAATAGAGTAACCTGCTAGCTTGTAGTTAAGAGAATGAAGACTCCTGGGGGGGGTAATCCAAGAAGGTGGTTAAGGGGCAAACCTGGGTAAATTCAGATTAGGGTTAGGGTTATCCTAGGGTTATCCTAACCTTAGGATAAAATAAGATGGACGTAGTGGTATTAGATAATAGAAGAGCCCGTAATCCTTGTAACTAAACTAATTCAGCAGGCTACTATTAGCAGCTTTATCACATTTTCAGGAGTCTTTATTATGGCTTGATCATGATTCCACTACCTCTGTTTTAACTTACCCAGGTTTGTTACTGAACCACCTACTCAGAATAATCCCTTGACCTCTCCTTTCACGGTTCTAAGTTTTTGTCTGATGTTCTCATGTTTGTGTTGCTCAGGAGAGAGGATGGAAAGAGGAGGTGTACGAGACTGGATTTCAGGCAAAGGTAAATATCACAAACAAGGAGAGGACAGCACACACTGACACTATTACTATTACTTCAGCTACCACTGAAGTCTGGTTAAGGGGTCTGTGTAACATGATAACAAAATAACCAGTACTGTAGTTTGAACATTGTCATTGGTATGTGAATATGTGGTGAAATATATATGTGTAGCTAAGTCATTTGGTTTTGTTTCCCTGTAGGCAGACTCTCGTCTTAGAGCGTTGAATGCAACCTTCAGGGTAAAAAACCCAGACAAGTAGGTCCTAGCCATTTGTCCCTCCTAACAGGAAAAGGAACTTAAAAAAAACACTAAGAACCACTAAGCCATCTTCCAGTGTGTAGTATAACTGTGGAAGTGAATGACTGCTCATATTACATCAAGGAGGAGGTCCCACCACTCTTACAACACATCAACGAGATTGCTTCTAGGTCAAGAGCTAACTGTTTCTCAAGGCCCTTTCATCATCACAAAGGGACAAAAGATGGCCTCACTACTGGAGCCATATAGAGATATTCTGATTATTCAAGAGCTCATGTAAGCGGAATAAACCAGTATTCTTTATCAGATTAATGCTGTCATTGGTTTATCCGTTTAACACACCAAGGTTTTCATCAATATCCTGATTTCTTCGACAGTTATTTTATATCTGCGGCTGTGGGGAAAACATTGGCGTACATACAAACTTGAAAAAATCTGTTACAATTGACCGAATCATGTAAACCCATGTAATTTTAATGTAGACACATTGGAACAGATTATTACAGTTACCTGATTATTGACAGTTATGGATTGTGATCTTGTAAACGCAGTCATTGTTTTGTGATGTTTGTGTTGCAGGCGTTTTATGGAGATGAAACACTACAGTGATGAGCTGCAGTCCATCACCTCCCAGCTGCTTAGAGCCCGTGCTGTAAGTTATCTCTAAAAACACTAAAGGACACACAATGGTTTTTTAATGTCATATGGTTATTGCATTTCTATACCCATACACTTCTTAATATTAACATAACCATCTCTCTCTATCTCTCACACACACACACACACACACAGTCACACCTATCTATTACCGCAACTTTCACACATACTTTGTTTTAACTTGTACAGACCAGAACAGACATTCCAAAGTTATGCTCTTGCACACCTGAGAATCACACACACATTCATAAAGTCACTCAGATTTTTTGCTTGTTTTGCAGAGAGTTGCAGATAGATTATATGGGGTTTATAAAGTACATGGGAACTATGGAAGAGTCTTCAGGTATTGTCTTCAGTCAGTAAACTGCAATAAACTAAACTGCAGTAAACTAAAATGTGCAACAAACTGTTTACGAATATACAGTAACAGTATATGTTTATTTGTGTTAAGACCAGGCTTCTCAGTTCTTTCTGAATAACACTGTGTGTGTGTGTGTGTGTGTGTGTGTGTGTGTCCTTCAGTGAGTGGAGTGCCATAGAGAAAGAGATGGGAGATGGACTACAGAGTGCTGGCCATCATATGGATGCGTGAGTATCTGTGGCACTTTTTTGGCTAGGAAGTGTGCTGACCTTTTAATGAAAAATGAACTTTTTTGACACGTCCATAACACCAGTAAAATGCCATGGTATGTCGAATGCCTTCATGGAATTTGAGCACCAACTATTTTTGGTGGTAGAACTGACATGAAAAACTTGGCATTTCATTGGCGTTATGCACATGACAAAAAGTCAATTTTCCATGTAATTGCCCTCTATATTTATATGAATACATTTAATGCATTTTTAACGTAATGAGATCTACAGATATTTTTTCTACAGATAGTTTTCAATAAATGTTTTTCTTTAACTTACTTTTCAACAAACGTGCTACAAATGTTATGTTAGAAATAATTTATCATTTGACCAGAGATATTTAAATATGGCAAGTAAGTACAGGTTTTATGTCTGATGAAGAGCTGTGGCTTGGAACATCAGTCTTTTACGTGGGAAGCTAATTGAAAAAAATAAAATAAAAAATAAAATAAATAATAAACTGATCAAGTGAGCCGCAGTGTGAGGACCTTCTGTTTTTCTAATTTTGGGATACATCTCTTTGGTCCAGCCACACCTGCTGATGTTTTCAATGTTTTGGGACCCCCCCCCCTCTCTTCACAGCTATGCAGCCTCAATAGATGATATTTTAGAGGAGGAGGAACACTATGCAGACCAGATCAAAGAGTATCTCTTCTTTGCCGAAGCTTTAAAGTAAGCCTGCCATCATTCAGAACTGCCTGAGAAAACAAGAAAGCACTTTAGTGGGGTTCAGAGGCTGACTAACATGTCTCTCCTACAGCTAGACAATAAGCTCATGTCAATAAAAAAAAAACGAATATTTTTTCTGATTGGCTGACAGGGTGTGTGTTAATACTGCATAACAGCACACAGTACGTGTGATAAAAAGTTAAATCACCATTCCATATCAATGCTCTTTCTAAATGATAACAATAAAAACCATTGTAAATAACAGTTGAACTTGCAGACAATAACACAATCAGCTGTTATAACAATAACTACCGTTGTTTGTAGGAAAATAAAGTAGTACAGCAACTGAGCAGGTTTCTTTAAAACTGAGCTGGATGTTATTGTATGTGTTTTAAAGACACAACATTTTGCCTACACACAAGTTGTAACTGGATGATAAGCAGAAAACAACCTTCCAGTTGTGTGTTATATGCTTTGTGTTGCGGACTTCTTTGCCTGAGACTTGTTCACTAGTTCCAGCAGCATGCATTGGCAGCTGTTATCCCAGCACCTCAGAGGCTGCAGTGGATTTTCTAAGAATGCATCAGCCACACCTCTCCTCTAACCACACCTCTTCTTCTTAGAAAACCTTGACATGGAATGTATTATCACAAAGGGGCATCATACCATGTCTTGGCATATGCTGCTGTGTGTGTATGAGGTGGCTGGTATTGTGTGTGTTTACTTGCTGGTGATGTGTAATGGATAATTGTTTATATTTGTGTGTGTGTGTGTGTAATGGGTTGATTTAGGGCTGTCTGTCGCAAGCATGAGCTTTCTCAATATGAGCTGGAGACAGCATCTCTGGATCTGACGTCAAAGAAACAACAAAGAGAGGAACTAGCCACAGGGGTGAGGAGTCTTGATGCATAAGTAGGATTTGTATTTGAAAAATGCTAAAAAAAACGTTACCTGTGAAGTTACAGCACCACAACCTTGCCCTTGACCCTACATTCTGGTTCCTGTCTCCCTGTCTTTGTGTAGATTGTGCGGACGTTCTCGTTAAAAGGGATGACAACGAAGTTGTTTGGCCAGGAGACGGCAGACCAGAGGGAGGCCAGACTCAAGCTCCTAGAAGAGCAGATCGTGGAGGGCGAGGAGACCGTACGCGAGAAGACCGCTGAGTGCGAGTAGGTCATCAATCAATGGCTGAGTCACATTATCCACCCTAAACCCTGGACCCTCAAAGATTTGTTTGGCATAAATCAACCAGTCAAGAAGTTCATGGGCCTATTCACTACAGCCATTTGTCCAAGAAGTCGCAGGGTAAGCACGGGTCTTATTAATGACATCCAGTAAGGATCTGATTCTGCCACACTGAATCAGAATATTTTTGGCTGTCATTAATAACCTGTGTTTAGGCTGCAACTTCTTGGAAAAATGGCTGTGAAATGGGCCCATTCTTGTTATTAAAATCTGTAAGTGTTTAGGGGAAATATTGGTAATCAATTAATATATCTAGCGTTTACCATAGTCATGCACGCATGCAGAAATAACAAAGGGTAAGGTCACTCTGGGGCTGGGGCAGCTGTGGCCCACTGGTTAGGGCTTCAGGCTTGGAACCAAAGGGTTGTTGGTTCAGATCCCCAAAAAGTGGGCCACTTGAGGAAGGCACCTAACCCCTCACTGCTCCCTGGGTGCTGTTTTAGCAGACAGCCCACTGGTTAGTGTTTCACTGTGTGTCCTGTGTTTCTCTAATGCACGACTGGGAAAAATGCAGAGACCAAATTCATTCTGTGTGTTAGTACACTTTGCCAATAAGACTACTTCTCATCTCTTTAAAAACTAAGGTTGTAAGTAATATATTAGAACATATTTTGTTTGAAATCTAAAATTTATTTTGGAATGCTGGAGGATCATAAGGTGAAGTAGCAACTGTTTATCAACAGTCAGATATGCTGATATACTGTTTCTTATTTTGTGTGTGTATGTATGTGTGTGTGTGTGTGTGCAGAGAACACGTGCACAGTGGCTGGGTGGACATGCAACGTTTTAAAGAGCAAAAGGACCGCGACTTGAGGGAAGCCTTCATCAACTACGCCTACATGCAAATCAGCATGTGCAAGAAGGTGGGCAAATATTTGCAGTCAGAACTTGATTTAACACTTAGTAACGAAATTACCATTTTAAAACTCTACAACTCTACAACTAATGCTCTACAACAGCTTACCACAGACTTCATTTTAATGGTCAATTAGCATTATGTGTAGCAATATGAGGACCAGATAAACACAAGGCAGCTGGCTTTTATCTATGCCAATGCATTTTTGCCAGGATGTTAGTTAGCATGTCCATAATTAGCAAACTTCTCAGGTGTTATAGTATACATTTCTGGAATGAAGTGGTAGGAAGTTCAAAGAAGCTAGCTATGCTTATCTGTTAACCATTACCTATATGCAGTGTCACATTGGTTTCTTGACATTTGAATTAAACTCCGTTCTTGTCTTCCAGGGTATACAAGTATGGACTAATGCCAAAGAGTGCTTCAGTAAGATGTGATGTCATCATTCCACACATCAATAGCACAACAGCCATGAGACTTGGGGTAGAGCCTACCCGCTTTCATAAACAGTTGCACAGGATCGTCATGGCGGCACAAGACGGATGCAGGCAGGATTGTCATGTCAGCACATGCCAGAAGTGGCTTCTCTGATTGCACAAGGATGTGGTTGTGATGGCACACCCTGTATTGGGTTGCGTTAGTTTATTGTTTGTTTGGTGTTGTATTTTTTTAATCAAAAGCCACTTTGACAATGTATTTGAAGGATTCATTTTTCTGTTTTAATGTTTTTTCGGTAAACATCATGTTGTATTTCTTCGTACACACAACAAATGTTTTGGGACTATTTCCAAGTAAAAGGCTTAAGGACCATCCCCATCAGATAATGATAATGGTAGAGCAAAATGACAGATTCAGGATCTGATGTGGAACAAGTGGCTGCAGCTTCTGTGCCACATTTGGACATTTGTTTACGGTACATGCCCAAGGGTACCTTGATTCGTGTCTAATCTGCGACCATTCTCCCATCCCAACCTATTTCTCTCTCTCTCTCTGACACACACATGTTCTTCTAGTCACTCATCACTGTTCTGAGTAAAAGAAAAGAGCCCCCAAAATATTCCTAGAATGCTCCTATTTTACTATTTACTCTGTGTTAGCGTACCCAGGTTTGTCACCAAACACTGTAGATGGAATGCCCTCCCACCCCACCAGTGTCCAGTGCTGAAATATTCAACTTAACATAGGTAAAAACAAAATGTATGCTTTTACATGAGCAATGCATTATCAATAATGACCAGACCAATCAGAGTAAATAAACACATACAAGTGATACTGGAGTCATTTCCAGCCCGTGTGTGTGTGTGTGGACATATGTACACATTCAAGTTGTATTATTTATAAAATCACTCTGAGGGTTTTGCAGTGGTTCTTTAAGTACTTTTATTACCTATTCCCAAAGCCTTTAAAGTGCATCTCTAAATGAGAACATAACCTTTTTAAGTTGACAATGAATTAAAACTTAAATTATTAACAATTAAAACAGTTCCTTGACTATTCCTGTACTACTGCTGCATTCACATTAGTGCATCACCAAGTACCAGTATGTGTAAACGTTTCCTGGCAGGAAAATTAAATAAGATTAAATAACTGCTTGTACACTCTAACCCCGTAATGCTACCTTTAGTTGAAATATTCAAACACACATTGAATATATTTCCTGTCCAATATAAAGTCACATTTAATAAAGTAAATTTATCTTTGTAAAGATATCAAAATGATTTGTGCTTAAATCTGCCTAATTTCAAAAACGTCCAGTGTTTTGACACTGTTCTGCTGATATGTTTAAAAAATCTTAAGACAAACATTCCCTTTTCTATAACTACAGCTAGAGTTCCCTTTTCGTTTTGTTCCAGAAATCCCTTTAAGACTTCACTTTAGTGCTACATGTATCACTAGTAATACCTTGACTAGTTATATAAAACCCACTACCAATATATATTCTTAAAATTAAATGCTCATAAAATCACTTTCTTTATACTGTTTAAGATAAAATAAAGTATCACTAAAAGAAAAGCAATCTGTAGTACAGTTGAGGGACTACAGTAGTCTCAACATGACCTCACCTGAGTAAAATAAAATTGTTTTAGAAACAACTTTTAAAGCTGTACAAAACACATACTGATAGATTGACTGGTAGATTTTACCAATACCAATAAAGCCGATACTGAGAAGAATGTGGAATACTGATCTCTGAACTTTGCACACCAACTTAGAACATCAGAATTCTGATTTACATACAACTTGCCTGTCAGTCTGTTTGCAAAACACAGTAGGATTAAAAAACAGAACATTTTCACTGTGAATGGAGAATGCATTCAATTTTCAGTTTTCCAAGTGAAAAAAACAAGAAATAGAGGGGACAGTTAGTTGAGAAATTAAGAAAATAGTAGATGGATAAGATAGTGTTGTGTAGACAAACTTTGTTTTGATCAAAACAAACGTACCTTTAACTTGCTAATAAAATAAAATAGTTTATAAACTAAAGGATCATGTAGTTTATCCCATAGATGGATCATACAGTTGATCCCACTGAAGGGACCTCAATTAAGGCACTATTTATCCATTGACTAGAATGTGGAGGAAAAGTGCTGGAGAAATGGCCCTGGGTGGTGTTTCTGGAAGTCCTTGACCAAGCGCTTCTTCTCCTTAACCGACAGGGTGGTGCTGCTGGAGATGTGCTGGATGAGCTGCTTGAGGCTCTCCATGGTGACCTGCTCCCGTTGGCTCTCATACTCCTTCAGTGACACCTGCTGGCAGAAGCTGAACACTGCAACAACAATGACAGGAGATCATGAATGCGAAGTCAAGTACTGTGTAAAAGTTTGATTTCAAACTTTACTCAGGCTCACATGGGACTAACCAAACAGCAGTAAAAATGGGACAGTCATAATAATTACAATAACTGATATAATTATAATAATGTCATTCTTTGTAAAAGATCTCTTTATTATTGTGGTTTTAATGTAGTTATGATATGTTTTTCATTACAAGGATGATGGACTTTATTCTTACTGGGTGCATTGACAGAATCTCTTCCTTCCTGCAGGCTTTGCAATGCCTTTCTCACAGACTCAATCAGAGACGAGGGTGTCTATTAAACATATTTAATACACAAACACATAAAAGGTGACTACAGTTTTGAAGATCATCTTGTGAAGAATATGTATGGATTTTAGTAGATTGACTTTGCAACAAGAAGCTCTGTCATATGCTTAGTCTATCTGATATGCAAATGTGCGGTATATATATGTAATATACAATGATCAGAATGGTTTGTTAATCTAATAGTTGAAAACTAATTGATTAGCTGAATAGCTGTTGTAGCGCTGCACTAAAATGCCTACCTTAAAGAGCTGCGTGTGGTTGTCCATGAGGAAGAGCAACAGCTGTTCGCTCTGAGGACGGGTCATATCTTTGCTCTGAAGGACAGCCTTCAGGAATGTCTTACACACCAATGGACCATTCTCCATCTGCCCAAAATCACACAGGAAATAACACACACACACACACACACACACACACACACACACACACACACACACACACACACACAATTTTTCCAGATAACTACAAATTGTGTCTTTCCAGCCATAACATTAACCATATGACTAATGGTTTACACAGATCCATCAGGGGAAACAGAAGAGGCCTCTGAGAAGCACCTTCACTCCCTGTGGCATATTGCTCAGGTCATTGTGTCTTCATGTCAGGTAAGCCAGAAGTACCTGTTTCTGCAGACGGCAGGCGGCAGGGTTTGCAGCTGCAGAAATGAAGGCCAGGAGTCTGCGCAGCTCATCCCTGCTGCTGGAGGAGAGCATACGCATGCACAGCTGACTAGCCCGCAGAGCCTCCTCTCTCTTGTCAGAGTCTGACACACACACACAAACACACACACCAAATACAAGACGTCATCCAACATGAAATACAAAAGACTGCATACACCTAAAGGTAACATATACCTGTATCACATAAAATCTGTACTGACAGACAAGGCTCTGGCACAACTGACTTAGGCACTGAAGCTTGCTTTTTTTACATTACATTTTGGTGCATTAAGGCTACTATGTGTATTGATCTCACCTAGTAGCTGTAGAATTCCTATATGGATGTCGAGGTAGCGGCCAGAGAGCAGAGGTTGTTTCTCCTGACAGTTGTAGAATTTTGCAATAGTGTCAAACAGCAGTCTCTTCTGACTAGCCAATCTCTCTTCCACATTGTATATGCTCCTCTCCTGCTGAATCAACTGCTCTCCCACCACCACGATTAGCTGATCTGGGAACAGCTCCAGACAATCTGCAGCAGCAGCCAACCAGGAGTCCCCCCTACAGAGGCCCATAGTGGACAAACATAGCAAAATGAGGAGCTGAAAATGTTATTACTGTAATGAAGAATTAGCTGAAAAAGTTTTATAATATAGGTAGTACATTTCTAAAATGTGACTGGATTAAATGACGTCTATACAGCTTCTGTTAATCATCAATCTCTGAAGCAAGTAAAATCAAGTACTCCTGATCATTTGGTACACAATTATTCAGACCTGAAAATAAATGTTACTCAACCCTGATAAACATTTCTGCAACATTCTCCTTCAAAAGCAACTGCACATGGTTGCAGGGATAAGGAAACAGGCACTAACTCAGGAAGGTTGAGAGACTGTGTCACTTCCCTCTCCAAACAGGTGTTGGAGATGACCAGGTCATTCTGGTTACGCAGAGGAGCAGAGTGAGCCTGCTCGGTTCTGACAGGTGAGCTGAGGATGCAGTCTAGGACAGGCAGGTCGACGATCTGAAGCAACTGAAGCAGTGTCTGCTGTTTCCACACCTCCTCCACCACTGAATGATGCATGACACGCATGACACACACATACACACACACATACACAGACACAATTAAACTAATGTGTTCTGCAGGACAAATACACTCTGCCAGTCCGACTTATTTTGATATGAAAATTTTGAAAGTTTGTCAATAGACTTTTTGCCATGAAAATTATGCTCCCTCATATATTGGAAGAGCCCTGTTGAACATTGTGGAAAAAGCCTCACGTGTCTTGGACAGGTAATTTGTGGATGGTGCTCGTTTGCTGGTGGAAGGCACGGTGGGATTGAGATTGATAGTCTCCAGTAGTCTCTCCACCCTTCGGTCAGAGGAACCCATGGCCAGAGGATTGGATATGGTCCTCAACTCCTCCCACCTAGCAAGAACCGCAACAGTGGTTAAACCTCTCTTTTAAGACTTAGACTTAAAGGCTATATTGGAACAGTGATGTGATATAGGCGTACAAACATGTATGTAGTAATAACTTTTGTTCCTGCTGAATGCATTTACCATGTTTATTCCCCCTGAGAAATGTGACAGAATACAAGGGGACATTTATATAAACCTCCTATACAGCCTGGTCTACACAAGTCAATGAAATAAGCAAACACAACTTCTGTCTACACAACATATTACGCAATTTACGTATCCATGTATATCAAAGAGTGCAAAGCTCACCTGGAGCCTTTTTTCTTTTTGCCCTCGGGTTCACCACCTGGGCTCCAGTTCTCGGAGTCGGTGCCACGCTTTCCGGACCCAGGCAATGCATTGCAGTCCACAAATCTGTACAAGCTGTGGCTACTGTCTTCAAAGGCGCTTTCGTTCTCCCGACGGAAGAGCTTCTTTCCCACCGGTTCGAACACCCTAGAGTCCACCAAGGCTTGACAAAGACGGGCGGCTTTCAAGCGAGTCACCTCGTTGGAGCAGAACAGAATGTTCTGCATAAGATGGCTCAGGACGACATCCACTGCGTCTGCGCCAGTGAAGCAGTCGTTATACACGCGCAGGTGCTGTCGTCTGCGACGAACCTCCACCTGTGTCTGGAGAGCCTGGATGATATTACGCCACAACTGCGTGGCCCGAAAAGGGCCCGTAGAGCCTGGTGGGAAGTATAAGGGCGGAAAAAGAAATACTTGACAAACGGAATCACTTCATGACCTCATCATGATGATGTGCGTTACTTTGAAAACACTTTTTGCGGGTAATCCTGGGTAGGGTCGTTCACCAAACATGGTGGTGACCAGACCTGAGCAAAGTGAGTCATAGCCAGATAAAGCAATAACATACAGAAGATAACGGCTTTAAGGTGTTGATGTTATGTAACGTATAAACCACTAACACTAATTAAAAGCAGATAATGTGTAAAATGGCAAGAGTTTACATTTGAAAAGGCTGACAGATCATTTTTTTTAACTTAACTTTAAGTTAATCAAATCAGCAAACACATAACGTTACGTTCGCGTAGCTAAATAGCTAGTTGCGATATCGTTTTCGTTTGCTAGCCAGGCTAAATACAATAATCTAGGAAAACGATTCATCGATTGCGTTTATATGAAAATGCATGTGGTACTCACCCAGTGATTGAGCATTCAAGCGAAAACTCCTTGTTTGACTGTTCAATCTTCTGAATCTGGGAGTCAAATCAACCGCCATCCTGAGACAGGAAGTACTGCCCTGTCTGGCTCTGCCAAAGGATTTATTTTTGACTGCTCTATGTCGCCACATACTGGTTGAAGTTGTAGCTTCCTGACAGTAAAGGGCAATTCTCCGTGACATTTAACCTTTTTAGTTCAAAATTTTATTGCAGTCACCAGAAGCCAGTGTCCCTATTGTAATGTGATGTAGTCTTACTAACGATTTCATGCGAAGAATCATATTTTGATTGCCAAATACACAAATGCGTTTGAAAGATTGTGGGGGTGCCTGTGATACTGTGCATTGTCTTTGAACGCGTTTTGGCATTGGAACTATCAATCTTGAGGCCATAGGTTCTAAGTAGTAGAGCTTGGAATTAAAAGTCCCAAGAGCCATATCTGAGCTAGGCTAGAGCATTTCCTTTGCACTACAGCACTTTCATGCCACACCTTCCCTCTTACAACTGTTTACGTGAAACAATTTTCATAAGTTTCAAGGTTTCAAGAATAGTGTCGCACAGTGTGGTTTCTGGTGCGGAAGAAGGCAGTCTCTTCAATGAGACAGGTCCTTTTGAATAATAACAGAACTGTAACACTTTGGGGGAGGGGTTAGGTTTCATGAATACCAGACGGAAATTTCCATGAAGTACAAGCTGAATCTACATACTATCAGGACGGACACTTGCATTGAGCAAATCCAAATCACTCACCGAAAAGACGGACAAATATAAAAACAAATGCAGTTCAAACGAGACTCAAAGTCAAACTTTGCAAACATATAATTTATACGTCATATCCGTAAACAAAGAGGTCCATGTGAAACAGAACATACCATAGTGGATTATATTGGGGTTTTAATAGGATTTACCATTTGAATGTGTGTTAAAAACTGTATAATTTCTCTATCATTTTCAATTGTAGATTACAATCTCACGTCTAAGAGCTTGTGATTGAAATCAGAAGAACAATATGTTGGCGGTGGGTTTAAATAAAAATATATCCGTGCTGAGAGAAACCACCCCATGTGAAGTGAATAATGGGCTGTTCTCATTCTATATGTGCTTTCCAGCTGGCAGACGACCTGAGACCCTTTAAAGATCCTCCTTGCGGATACGCTGTAGGGAGGACTGCTATCTCAAGAGAAGGCACAAGTTTTTGCATTTTTACAATAAGAACGCTGTCTCCATTTGGAGACATTATCAAGGTAACGTAAATAAAGTCACCAGCTCAAAAGTTGCTCACTTTGACTTTTTATTTAATGAAAGACAGACGATTTTGTTATATTTAGCTACTAGATGCAAACGTTAATCGGATAACTCGACGTTTGTCGAGTTTTATTTAGTTAACGTTTGGGTTTTATGTGTGTACGATTTATTAAAGGCCCACTAAATCCCAGTGTTTTGGTGTTTTTGGATAGAGTTAGTGGCAGTCCCATGTAGGACACGATCGAGCTGTTTACATGTTCTGCTATCGCTCGCTCGCTACTCTTTAGGAAAGCTGTTTATGTCTTGCTCTTTAACTAAACTGTTAATTATTGACAGATAGTTAATTTATGTTGTTGGTAAGGACAAGACTCCGAAATATTTGATGGATTCGTACATGCTATCTGTTGTTTCACCACTGTTGTCATATCTCATAATGAGTTACAGAATGCTTGTTGTGTTTACCAAGGCAGCTTTTGATTTTGTTTGATGGTGGTACTCCCGCATTGTTCACTGTACAGTTTCTCCTCGAGACTCGCTCGTCTATGTCCTTGTTTTGGTGCTGAAGCTCGAATCACGTGTACCCATCAGTAACGCGTGTGTGGATTTTGGAAGTGTCTGCTCTGCAGCTGATCTCCTGTTTTAACGAGCCTTGTAGGGCTGACCATCAAGCTTTTACCAGCCAATGGGAAGGTAGTTGCCATGCTAAGTGTTCAACTACTCTGATGAAGAGATCATTTTTCGCGTCATCTGGCAGGCACTGTCATTGACAAAGGAGAAAGAACCGTCTACCTGTCTCGTCTCTTTGTCACAGGACGACCGGTGTTGATATTATTGTTCCGGATGTGTTGTGTTCGAAGGACACAAAGGTTGTGTGTCAGGAATATATGCGTTAGTCCACATACGTGAACAAAGAATGTCTACTAACATCAAAAACTGAAAGAAACAAACACTGGCCATGGCATTGAAGTGCAGTTGCCTCCACTGGGGTGTTCAACAGTGGGACATTTCTGGTAGTGCTCACCATAAAGAGTCAACCACCCAAAGTTATGACGAGTTATGACACTTCTGTGTGCTAAGATACAGCTAACTTGTCAGTGCTTTGCCAAGACTGCTGTTTCCCGCATGCTTATCATTATGCAATCTGTGTTTGAGCGTAGCAATAATGTAGGAAGTACAGTGAAGTTCGGGTAAGGTTACATGCAATATAATACTAGTGAGGGGGCAGCATAGGATTTTATCACTATTTGTCAGAGGCATGGTGGCATGTATTTCTTTGTGCACATTTGCAGACAGGACAAGCTAATGGAAATGTGGGCATAGGACAGTATCCTTAATGGAGCTATTGGCTTGTTTAGTTTTGAGTTCTGAGTGGTCATACCATGTTTCCTCTGTCAGGTGGAAATGAGAGAAGGGTTTGACTCTGGTCAGGGTGGCTACAGGTCAATTCCTCAGCAGCAGTCTGCAGAAACTGATAGCCCTAGCACACAGAAGGTTTTCTGGCCTTCAGCTTGTTGTTCAGAAGTGGCTCTGCAGTTCATTTGAGCTTCTGTCTTTAAAAAAAAAAGAAAATAAGAAGCATTGACATCATGCTGCTGTCTCTGAGGAAACATGCTTGTTGTGTTTGGCTCATTTGATTGAATGTGCCCCTGGCTGCACGGGAGACACATCAGTGAGAGGACAGTGAGCACGTGGCTATTTGTAGTCAGTCACATGGAATATATGACTCAGCCCCCTGGCTCAAGTTACATTAGGATCAGACAAGCCCCCACCCCCATATAATGAAGTCACTCCCTGTGCATTCACCTTTTGGAGTGCTTGCTTGCATGCTTGCCGTTCAGATGTACTGGAATGTTGGCTTTAACCAGGTTGAGGAAATTCTGTACCTTTCCTCAGCATGTGTTTATGTTTTCTTATGTGTGTGTGTGTGTGTGTGTTTACTTTCAAGAAGTTGGGGTTCCAGTTAGGAGAGGTGAAAAGACATGGGCGGGGTGTGGTATAGATGCCAAAAATGTGCTCACGTGCACACACACACACACGCACACACAGATATAGTATGGTTGGCGGTGATCAGGGGAAACAGGATAGACCAGCTGTTGGAAAGCTAGCTAACTGTTATCAAGTGTTGCCCTGGTGATGGAACCTTTCCAGGTCCCCCATTGGAACTAGAACACTGTGTCCTTTTGTGATCTCTCCTTGTGAGCACTCAAGGGTCTTGTGCTTTCTATGCAGATGAAGAGCTATTCTGTGATCTAAACAGCAGATAGAACACAAAGACTAATTATGCCAGAGGAAGTTTTTGTTGATGTTTTGAACACTATTTCCCTTTGGTCAGTTGCCTCGCGAGATGTTTGAAGTTTCCTGGAAGCTGTTAGTGTTGTCATGACAGCCACTCGAATGGAATGTTTTGTTTACTCTTCACCGAACAGTAAAAGATTGACCAAGGTTACTAAGGGAAACCGCATAAACACACACTCAGACACAAACATAACATTTTACGTTTTTCAGTTTCTTTTGTCAAACAGTGCTTCTCTTTACACAGTCAATTTATTTTCCAAATTCATCCGTCACCTGTAACAGAAGGGATTTTTGAACTCGTGCGTGATATTGAGTCTCCGTGTTGTATGTATCTGCAGTGATATCCCACAATGCCGCTGAACGATGAGCGTCCCACGTCGACATCCACGGCGGCTAGTGAGGACCAGAACAGTGACACCGAGCTGTCCGACAGATGTGACAGCATGACGTCGGCCAGTGACTTTGAGTGCTCTCGACAGAGTTTCACCAGTGACTCCAGCAAACACAGCTCACCCTCCTGTAAGTGTGTGTGTGTGCATGTGTGTTTGTGTTTGAGAGGGCACGTGTGAGTGTGGTAAGGTGTGATGTGGCATGGCATGTGTATTCATCTGCCTGTGAATGTGAGTAGTGTGTGTGTGTGTTAGTGTTAGTAGGAATGCATTGAATTCAGTGTGCTTGATCTGTCTATTGTATTGGTGCTGGATCAGAAATCAGTCAGTATGTTTACATGTACATCTAAATCAAGCTATTGGCAATAATCGAGCTAACGCCTTAACCAGAGTATCCGAGTAATCCGAATGTACATGCATGGTAAGCCCAGATTTATAATTGTATTCAGACATTTTAGCACCCAAGCTGTGAGGAATCTTCACACTTACATGGTAAGCTCAGGTCCTGTTAGGTATGTTGGATAAAAAAGCACCTAGGACATGTTCACTGGTTCATTTGAACTTTGGTTTGGTCTTGTGTCTACAGCCAGCCCTCCAAAAGCAATAACGCTAGATGAGGTCATGGCCTCAGCCCGGGACCTGTCCAACTTAAAGCTGGCTCACGAGATCATTGTGAATCGCAACTTCCGTGTGGAACCACGTGAACTACCTGAAAACAGGTATGCCTTTAACCACATCTGCAGTTTGTTGAAAGTTACAGTTAACTGGTATTTAGTGGATGCTCTTATTCAAAATGATACTGACTTGGAACAGCGGGTTCTGGAATCAAATACACATCAATCCCCTGTCAGGTGGACATTTCCTCCACTGCCCCACATCTATAGGCACCATTTGCAAGCCCATATGTAGAATCTCTTTAACTTAATGCCATGATAACTGGTCCCCTGAAATTGCACTTGCAAGGACATAGATTAAGCTTAATCAGAGGCTAACGGAGGACATCAATAAAAACCCCCACTTAAAAAGGCCTATTAGTGTAGGGCTAGGCTTAATCAATGTCAGTTTAAAAAGTTTAAAATGGCTTTTTGTCATTGCGGAGTGCTGAAATTTCTAAACCATCCATTTCAAGTCAATACTTGTAGATGTGAAAGTCTGTGATGTGAAAAAGGATTTCATTTAAGCGGTCAGAACTAATAATCAACACTGATCCATTGGATTTTGACTATGGTCTAATTGTAAAAGACTTGTTCTCAAAGGATGACTGCTCAGATTTTCTGTGCTTTCAGTTTTTGATATTTTTTCTTTCTCTCTGCCAGTCTGGAGAAAAGAGTGAAGGAAATCGTCCACAAAGCATTCTGGGATTGCTTGGAGTCTGACTTGAATGAGGACCCACCAGAGTACCAGCACGCCATCAAACTTCTGGAAGAGATCAGAGGGGTGAGCTTGTGTCCCACATGTGGATTGTGTTAAAGTATGTGGTTTTGGGACAAAGAGATGGTCAGGTGGTAAGTGGTAAACTTGGAAAATGGTACTTCCTAATAGCAGAGCCTTACAAGGATTACCACTTAGTAGGAGTTGACCACATTTTTGAAATGCCACCCAGGAATGTTGACCCTGTAAAATACTGGCAGCTTCAAAACCTCGTAGATCTATGTCCAAAACTATAATTGATTATCTAACACAGTCAGCTAGCTGTATATAAGATAGATAGATAGATAGCTTGGAGAACCCTAAACAGCCCATTCTAAGTTTTCTGTTTATATATCTGACATGTTTACTGCACACAGTCTCCTTCCTCTATATGTCTGAACATGTATCTCATGTTTCTTAATTGTGTTTTGGCAACCACAGATCCTGCTCTCCTTCTTGAACCCTGGAGCCAATCGCATGCGCACGCAGATCATGGAGGTCCTGGACATGGACCTGATCCGCCAGCAGGCAGACAACGATGCGGTGGACATCCAGGGTCTGGCCAACTACATCATCAACACCATGGGCAAGATGTGCGCGCCCGTCCGTGACGACGAGATCAAGAAGTTGAGGGAGAACCCTGGTGACATTGTATCGCTCTTCAAGTATGTTTTCCAGCCTTGCAGACTCCTCACACACTTTGTTTCATTTCATGACCTGTAGGCTTGGCTGTCATTTGAATTTTATCATTTCCAGTTCTGATTCTGTTTGCCTATAGATTCTGCATCATATTGATCCTCCATTTTAGTTCCACAAAGCTTTGAACACATTCTTAAACATTCACAATGTGCCTGCAGCAATGGGAAGAAAATGTCAACTAAAATGTGTTCAGTGCAGTGCAGTGCATGTTGATGCATGACATATTTACCTAGATAAGGTCCTGGTAGATGAACAGGCGCATCCTTGCAGATGTAGTCTGTGTAGAGTTGAGGAACTGATTGAATTGCCTACATTTGGGAAAAGAGATTGGGTATTTTCTGTATTGGTTATTATCTAATTTGGAACCTACTTTTAGTTCCCAACCCTAATAACCCTTGCTTGGTTTATTTTTGGTTGTTCCTCTGGCCTTACATACCTTGGGGAAATTTGCATAGAAGATGGGTTGCCAGAATCAAAGGTGCTTAGCACCTAATTAAGCAAAGCAATCTGAGAGTAAAGTGTTTTGGCTTTCAGAGGGCGGAATTAGGTAATGTCACTATGAAAGACTTTAGTGTTGAGCATATTTAATGTTGCTTATTTCTCCTCCTGGCAATGTGATGAAAATACCTAGGAGATTGTCCGTTAATTTAATCAGACGGCCAAATCAAATGGATGACTGTTATGGAATTACCCACTGCAAATGTGAAGGCTTTGTTTACTAAGAGGCTATGATGTGGTGAGTAAGTGTGCGTGTGTGTGTTTGTTTAATTGTTACAGGGAGATCTTCCGTGTCTTGGATGTTATGATGATGGACTTCGTGAACACCAGCATTCACTTGATCAGGCCAGAACTCCAGAAACATTCTGTGGAGTATGAGAGGGAAAAGTTCCAGAACATTCTGCAGACTACACCCAGTCAGTCATCTCCACAAATGAAACTCGTATACAACAGACAGTACTTTTACAACTTAGTGAAAGTTGAACATTAAATTGATTTGATTTACACTCGTATATTAAAATGTACTGAAATATATTTACTATTACACACATCAAGAAAAATGACAAATTCAAAAATACAAGTGAGAATATAGGTTCCTAATCCTTATGTAAACACAATAAACAAGTGTTACAAAATTACATGTCATAATCTTACTCCTGCTCCTTTGTGTTCCAGATGCCCTGGACCACACTACAGGCTGGATCAAGGCCTCTCTAGAGGAGGCTATGCTCGCCATGCCCCCCGCAGAGAAGAGCTCTAACCCAGACAAGGCCATGAAGTCTCTGCCTGGCCCTCCGCTGGTCATGAACATTGCCTTTGTGCGCCTGCTCATGGGAACTCACAAGGGTCCTCTGCCTGAGGTGAATGCTGCTCAAGCCTGGTCTCTGAACCCTGGTCCTGTACAAAGCGTTCCAGCCTGAGAATAACCAGGAAACAGCTTATTTCATTTTCACTTATTTCATTTACTTCTGTTATTGTGCTTGTTTATTTTCGGCCATGTCTGAAAACCCATAACCTATAATTATACATATAATTCGATTTTTATAATCCTAGTAGTTGTGTTTGTTTACATTTTTTGTTGATACTTTGTGGTGTGTTTTTTCTCCTCAGACCTTGGTGACTGACGAGGGCCGGCTGATGCAGCTTCAGCGGCAGGCTCAGCTTCTCCAGGCCGTGGCGGCCGTCCTGCTCATCGTCTACAGCTCCATCGGCGAGGCCATCTCTGGCCTACCTGCCCTGGCCGAGAGGCTCAAGAGGATGACTAGCGTCCTGCTGGAGGGCATGCATAGCCCGTGGGTGTCCCTTCATTCTGTGTCCCCTTCATAATTATATAACAGGGATTAAATCAAGAAATGTTGCAGTGTCCCAACTGTACTGGGGCTATTTTAAGAACATGGTGCAGTGACAGACATGGATAGATAATTGCAGAGGAAGTGGTAAACGTACAAGTAGAGGAGCCCATAGGTTTCATTTAAACAAAGCTAAACCACGCATTTTTAGGAAAAAACCTTCACCTGAAATTACCTGAAATGGTTAAATCCATTATATAATATGTACTCATTTATCTTTATGTCTGAATTTAGACAGAGTGCAAAACATTGCAAACATGTTTTTATTATTATGCACAAACGTATCTAAAAAACAACTTGGGGGGGGGGGGGGGGGGAAACAACTTGGGTCCAGTAAGATTCTGAAATGTCACTATTTGATGAAATGCAACAAGACTATTGTTGATCTTGTGGTTGGGGCCTAGAATGACGCATTGAAAAAGACCTGTGAAAGCTTGTGCTGTCGGAACATATGGCTCTGATCTGGCATTACGGCCCGCAGTGTTATCAAAGCCAAGGGTTTTTTGCTGGCAGTGCTTAGAACTCTCTGTGGGATTAGTCATTTGGTAAAACAGATTACGCAAGAGGTTGTAACAATATTTCTGCCAAGCTCATGCGTACAGCTCAACTAAAGCATTGACATTTAGCTTCATATTTAGCTTTGTGATAAGCAGAATTAAATGGAGGCATTTGTTATCTATGTTTATGATTAGATTAGAGCTGGGACTGTGCTGTGACACTTGCTTGACTGGTAGAACATGATGGTTGAAGGGTACAAGCCTGGAGCAGTTGTGGAGAATAGAAGCTCAGGAAGAAAAATGTTTATTTTCAATTCACTGTTACTTAAAATATGTAGACTGTAAACACAGGGCAGTGTAGCAGTTTTTATATATTGTTGTGTGTCTGACAAATTGAAACAGGAGCCTTTTTTAAATCAAGACTAAATGTTTGTTTTCAATTAACGAGTTAAGACCTTTACCAATCTTTGTCCCCATTTGCAGGAGTTTCAACCTGCTTGAATCCCTGGAGAATGCCAGCATGCAGATCTGCTGTGAGCTCAACAAGTCACTCACAGAGCGCAATTACCCCCCTCTCCCACCTCCCCTGCAGCACACCCTCAAAGGTCAAATCTGCAGCATCACCCAGGAGAACAACCCTATCTGGGCTCTTGTCGGTAAGGAGGCCACCTCAGCAGTTCTTTGTCCTCTTGAGAGACAGAAACGGAAACAAAATGTCTCCGAGTACTACTTAGAGGCCTGAGTCTGTATTAACTACCAACAGGTGCTCATTTGAGGTGCTCATAAGTTGAGTAGAAATTCCCAATAAGAAAGTAACAAAGGCACTCTAATGCAGAACAATACTAAAGAACCATTTAATTGAAATTTGGAAATAGTTTAAAATTGAGTTGTGTTTTTGAAAACAATTCACCTTGTCATTGAAGGCTTTTAAATTGTTTTTTTCCAAGCATAATGTTTACACTAGTACTCTACACAACAGCATTCTGCATCATGTATTGTAATTGGTGACATATTTTATTTTAATGTTTCTATTACTTTGATTTATCATTTCTACTAAATACTGTACACAGAACATTAGCAAGACACATATTTGCATGCATAGTTGCAGTCGAGCAGAGCTGAACTGAATAGAATCAAATTCTTTTGAATTTGTCTTTACAGAGGGAAGGTTCCAGCAGTATATGCGAGTCATCCTCTCCATACCAATCTCCCTCACCAACCCTCCGCCTGCTCCAAACGGCCTTGGCCTCATTCAGCCTGAGCTGGTGGCACTGGGTGTCAGCTACGTGGGCATGGTCAACTTCAACAAGCAGGTGTACATGCCCTTCTACATGGGCATCATCAAGAATCTGCTCTTTGGGATGCCAGCACAGGGCATAGGCCCGGAGGGCACAAGAAGTGCTCTCCAACAACCAGCAGCCACTCAAGAACCCACCACTGAGCCTGTGGCATCTAAGTAAACTTGAAATACAATGGAAATAGGTCCTATTTGTGTATAACAATACTTAATGAATTTTCTGTACAACTTACAAGAAAAGGAAAATGTTATTATGGCATCTTTTGGTGTTCAGCTAGTTCTTGAAGTCTGAACTGTGATGTTGCATAAAGGTAACCACACACAGAGGAGGTTCCTGTGCATGAGGTGTTGTCTGTAATGTGAGGAGAATGTCTATATGGTGCTTGTGAGGAGGAGGAAGATGAGGAGAAAGATAATATGCTTCAAAGAAACGTGTATTTGTAGAAACAGGACTGACATCTCCAGTGTAGCCCAGAAAAATGTGCTTTGTGTCATTATCTCAAAAGAATGTTGTCCTCCTCTTATACCTAGGCTAAACTTTACCACAATTAGAGTTAGGCTTACATCCAGCTTGGCTCTTAAAGATGCGATCAAAGTATGTTCGCTTTCTAAAAATGTAAGAAGTCCCAAGTATATTGCTGTCATTTACAGAGACCACCTATTGTCATTTTGTAAAGGGAAAGCTAATTTATGTGAATGATGATGCCCATTTTATACATTTATAGATGGATTTCATATTATATCCCTGCATTTTAAGAACAAAGTGTTCATACAGTATCTTAATGTTGGCCTATGCATCCAAGTGCCATCTTTTGTAATGGATGCTACTACTTTGAGTAGCCAAACAGAAACTTGAAAAGGGTTGTTGCTTATGTTTTGTACCCGAGGTATTGGATGGATTTCATTTAATACCACTTGAAGCTTTGTAGAGGGTATGGTAAACAGAGATCTGGCTTTGGACCATGCACATTTTAAATGCCAGACTTCCATCCCTCTTGTAATAGCGAAATGCAGCTATTGATTTTTTTTTTCCTTATGCATGCAAGTTTTGTGTTACAGTAGTAAATATGTAACTGGTATCGGCCCTTTGTTGCTTGGTTTCAGAACCTGATGTATATTTTACTTTTTGTGGTAGAGGTAGTTAGTGTCTTGTGTACCAGTACAAAACTATTGGTTGTATTTTTAAAGCATTTATGTATAGCCGAAGCCCAAAGTCTCCATCCAACTTGGGTGTTACATAGACCCACACCCTGCAAAAACACCTGAGTTACACAATGAACAAACCTAACATGTATTGTTTTGAAATAATTTGTGTATTTTCATCATTTAGAATGGATCTATGTTGTATAATGTCAACCGCAATAAAACAAACCTAAGATTCAAAACGGGGCATCATGTGTTCAAAGCGTTAAACAATCTCGCCCGACACGTGGCCAAGGTCAACATTGTCCGTATCTAAGCAACGTGTCTGTTGGTTGAAGACGGAAGTGAAGTGAAAGTTTAGTCGATGGAAAGTTGTATTAATCCTCAGACCTACAATTGTAAGTTTAGCGACTTGTATTTCTTTACACCATGGAGATAACTGAGGTGCGCAATAAACTTTCGCTTTTCATGATGAAAAAGTAGGGCCTGTTAACTTACCATCAAAGAAAGTGTTATGTGCAACATTAACATTAGCCATCTGAGCTATGCAAATAGCACCAAACGCGTCGAGTCGATAGCTACAGAAGACCTACGATTCCTTGCTAGATTATAAATTATGTGACAAATGGACTGGAAGAAGAAAAACATTTATCTGCTGAGAAATCCTGCCGGAGATGTGAAGCAACACTTCCAGCAACATGATGACATCCTTCCCATGACACAGATAGTGGCCCATTCACTGAGTGCCCAACAGAGGTGTCGGAATAGGCTGTCTCTGTTTTTCCAACCTGACAGCAAGGAGGACCAAGGTGAACCAATGTCTCATTGCTTTGTTAACAGTTTAGCCTATTACCAAAATGTAGTCTAGCCCACAGGTGGTCCTCAGAAAGTCCTTAGAGCCGTAACCCTGTTTTTCAGAGAAAGCAGAGGACTCATCAGATTCATTGCCAGAGGGAGCTGGACCTATTCCCTCCTCACTGTCCGAGCTCTGCTGTCAAATGCAGGAGAGGATTGCAAGGTCTGCTTTTCCAGCCCCTTCTCCAGAGGACCAGGAAGCATTAGTGAGTCAAAACGGTCTTGAATCATTCATTCAATCAATTAATTAAAAATGAATTCACATTCCCACATGCAAACATCATCTTGCAGACTGGGTCATTAGAGGCTCATACACAGTATATTTCTCTTTCACTCAGCAATTGAAACAAATGGTACCAGGTATTCCAAGAGGTTACTTTTCATTAAGACTTATTTCACCTGTAGCCAATAGCACCAGGGATGGGCACTTATTTGCTGGGCATGGTAAGTTGGCATTCACCGGCATCACTCAATCACCCTGTGTTCTCTCCCACATACACACACACAGGAGGCAGTGATGATGTCTGAACTGGGACTCATCTGGCAGGACTTGCGCGTATCTAAACCAGACCCCACACTAACGTGGAGTGAGAACTGGATCTTACGGCACCGGATCTTTGCTGAGGTGCTGCGTCTGTGCGAGCAGCTCTACCTGACCTACCTGCATCTACTGCACAGTCTGAGGCGTCGAGCCGTCTTCACCGATGACGCCAATCGCAGCCGCCTGGCAGCACAGTTGGCATCTGACTGCACCAGTGTGTGAGTGGTAATTGGGGTGGTGTGCTTGTATAGTGTGTGTGTGTATGTGCTTCCCAGATTTAGATCAATCTTTATGACCTTTTTATGATTTACTACTAAACAGTAATATTGTTTATAAACAAAGAATTGTGTTTGCCTGACAGGGCACACACCACAGTACTTTTTTGGGGATGCTTGTTTTTAGGTTGAACGTGCACTCTATCCGTCGAGGCATTGCTGCGGAGATCAAAGTGAAGCGCAAGACCATGCAAAGTGCTGACAAACAGAAGGCCAGAGAGGAATACCAGCAGCCGGTCTCTGATGTGTCCACAGTTTCAGACAGGCTCATGCTCAGTTTGCCCAAAGGGAAGATGCTGCAGCTCTCCAGACACCACAGGCTGGCTGTCCAGAAAGACATTGCAGAGGTGTGTGTGTGTGACTGAGTGTATGTGTGTGTGACTGAATGCATGAGAGCGAGTATGATTGTGAATTTGTGTGTGTTTGAGTGTGTGTCTAAGTGTATGTTTGTGTGACTGAATGAATGAGAACGAGTGTAAGTGTGCATTTGTGTGTGTGTATGTGTGTGTCTGTGTCTTGTATTGTTGGTTTACTTAAGTCTTATTACTGTACAGAGATGAGTGCACTGCTATAACGGTGATCTCGGTAACATTTCTTACAGATTAAGGAGAAGATTGGCAAATTGAATCTGGAGCATGTGTATGAACTCATGCCTTACCGCTTGGAGAAGATAGTTGACTTAAACAAGAGCAAAGAAGAAAAGAAAGGTACACATGCTGTACATGTACTAACATGCTTTTGCACTACTATTAGAATGACAAAAGAGTTGTATTGGTTATTTCTGCGTGTGTGTGTGTGTATGTGTGTGTGTGTGTGTGTGTGCACGCACGCGTTTGCACACCTGCTGTATGCTGGTGGGCATGTGCATGTGAAATTGTGTGTGTGTGTTGTTTGTGTGTGTTAGGCCCAGATGAAGACCTACCCACTGTCCTTACTGAGGATGAAGTGTGCGATGTCCCTGATGGTCTCTATACCAGACTGAAGGTAAGGACAATGAGCAGCTTACTGTAATCCTTCCTGAATTACACTGGCACAACTAATGAGCTTGTCACAGATCCATGTATCCTTTTAGTGTGACTTTGATGATACTCCAAACAACAAGTAATAAAGGCAAGAGTGATGATCAGAACAAGTGCTATAAATGTATGTTGGGAGAAAGATATTTTTTAAAGCAGTCAGATTTGTGTGTAAAGGAATGTGTAATTATTCTAACCTTATCTAACCTTAACACCCAGATGGACAACCCATTGTTAATATATTATAACAGATCAACATGCAGTTGGTTATATCTGACATCACGGGCAGTGTCGAAATCCTTATACGTGAGATATTAGCTCCCATAACAAGTTAAAGCAGCGTGTCATACACTCAAACTGGTTTCTTTTGCTTGTGCTAACAGTGTTTGTGTTGGTAGAAAAGCTGAGCACTACGTAGCACATTTGGTCAAAAAGCTGCTTGAAACATAGTAAGGTACGCTACCACATGATTAGAAACAATGTGATCAGACACAGTGCATGGTCATACACAAAACCCCCCGAGTGTGCATCCTCCCAATGCATTGTGTCAAATGTGATTAAGTGGATGTCAGAGAGACGTCAATCTGTGTGTGTGTGTGTGTGTGTGTGTGTGTATACATGTATTTCAGGGGTGCAAGTCCATGCCAGACCTGAACAGAGAGACCTTGCTGGACGAGCTGGAGATTGACACCCCTCCCCCACGGCCCAAGTCTCCGCTGGTACTGATGGTCAACAGCAAACCGGCCGTCCAGAAACAGACCCTCAGCCTGGCCGAGGACCTCAAAAGGTGCTGTGTGTGTTATATATAGGGGGTATTCCAAGAAGATGATGAAATAATATTCCTGGCATAGTTAGAAAATGAGGTAAACCTGCTAATAGAGTAGCCTGCTGGCTTTTGTTTAATTAAGAGAATGATGACTCCAGGCTCTTCTATTATCAGGTTTACCACTACCTCCAGTTTAACTTACCCAGGTGTGCCTTTTAACCCCCTACGTGGACTACCCCACTGATGTGTGGACTTTGAAAGTTTTTATTAGTTAAGTAATGGAACATTATCTTGGCTGTGCTAATGTAGTTCGTCCGCTTAATATCAGATTTCACCACAGTACTACCTCTGGATATTCTGGGAGGACATTGGTCTCCGCCAACTAGAAAATCATCTGACCAATCAGTGAATAGGCTGATTCAAAGACAGAGCCTAACATACATCACGACTGGGCATTAGCGACTGATTGAAGGCAGCCCCTATAGTTTCTAAAGTTCAAACAAAGTGCCCACCCACTGGAAAGTAAACCGAAAGTATATGTACTGCTAATGCACAAAGTAAAAGAACTGGGTCTGTCATTCTAGTGGAGCATGGTGTTAACATCAACACTATACTGAAGTCCATTGTTAAAGGGAATAACTGTTAAATCATAGGGGACCACTTTAAATGTGAGGCAATATGCAATGTTTAAAGTCTAAAGCTAATTTCGTACAATAGAGTAATTTCCTGGATATAAAGCACACTGTGTATAAACCTCAGATCAGTGTTGTATGCAAGCTAAAGGAAACCATGACTATGCCCATGGATTAAGCACAGTTTTCTAAACATTACTTATTGAAAAGAAATGCATTCCCATGCATGGTCCTCTCCCATTTATTAACCTCAGATGAACAAATTTTGTAAAAATCTAAGTATTACTGTAACCTTGGTTATTATTTAAATTCCCATAACTTCCCACCCTGTGTTATTAGTATCATTGGATGTGCTATCAGTATCCTTGGATGTGTATTCAGTATCCTTGGATGTGTTATCAGTGTCCTTGGATGTGTTATCAGTATACTTGGATGTGCTATCAGTATCCTTGGATGTGTTATTAGTATCCTTGGATGTGTTATCAGTATCCTTGGATGTGCTATCAGTATCCTTGGATGTGTAATCAGTATCCTTGGATGTGCTATCAGTATCCTTGGATGTGTAATCACTATCGTTGGATTTTATGGAAACACACAAAAATACAAAAAAGAGACTCTACAAATGGTTCAAGGACAAGATCAGTTTTACTGTGGAATGACCTCAGCCTGGTCTGGTTTGTGTGAGTTCATGACGGAGTTAATGGGTAGAGCCAAAGCTGAGAAATTCTTGTAACTCCAGAAATCGTGTGTGTGTGTGTGTATGTGTATGTGTATCTGTGCGCGTGAGTGTGTGTGTGTGTGTGTGGGGGGGGGGGGGTGGGATACAGGTTGCTACAAGACGATCTCTTCATAGATAACGCAGACCCTGATGTGGACATCCCTCCATTGATCAAAGCAAGATCCTACAAAAGTTCTGCTAAATTACAGAGACTTCAGGCAGTGCTACAGGCAGGAGTTTTCTTCACACAACACTCTTCTAATTATGAAATTCAGATTTTTATTATATACATTTTTATCACCAAATCATACATAAATGACATCAAATCACTGATGTATAGTGCAAACAGCCAGTTGTCAGTAGCTCAGATAGATAGATAGATAGATATATAGACAATGACTTTATTTATCCAGAAAGGAAGTTAAGGTGCCCCTGATTTATTAGTGCTAACAGATTAGAGTGACTAAAATGCTAAAAGTATCATGTAGATTTTTATTCACTTCAGATAAGTTTCTATTGGCAACACATGCAATATTTCTATTCTTACATTGACATTTATGCATTTAGCAGACACTATATAGTTCATGGGTGAATACTGTAATTATATCCTTTGTCTGTGCTGTAGCCCCTCTTGTCTTGTATTTGAAGAGTTTGATTCCAAAACACTATATCCACCATGTTAATGAATTTTCAGAAATATTTTTTTTACATTTAGTTTTTCAGTTTGAATCTACATTTGGTTTGCTTTTACTTGATTTATTTTTACATAATAAAATCAACATAATGGTCAATATTTATTGAGATACACAATTAAAAAACATTACTTTTGAATATTTTCAAAAATGGATTTGTAGCGTTTTGTAACCAAACTCTTCATTTGTTTCTCTGGTGGTATTCTTATAGTGAGCTTACATGGTAGGTTAAGTGTTTTTTTCTAATTTTAAGTTACTTTGGATAAAAGTGGCAGCTAAATGAACAGAAGTAAATCTCATTGTTGCTGTTGTATATCCATGACAGATATTTGTTATTATATTCAGATATTGCAATATTCACTCCATCCATACTGCTGATTTGTGTTTCCCAGAGGCTGAGAGAGAAGAAGCAGCATTTGACTCAGAACAGGGTGCCCCTGAAGAAACCTGAGCACCCCCAGGCCGATGTGGTCAGTGTGCCCATCTCCAACAATGGCATCGCCCGCGTGGTGGCAACCCGGGTCTCAAACCGCGTGGAGCCCGAGAAGATCACTATTGACTTGTTCCCGCCTGTCTACAACGGTGTCAACAAAGAAGTAAGGCACATGCACAAAGATATGTACACACACATGTGCGTACATGACACACGTACACATGCTCATGCGCACACACACACACACCCACACCCACACACTCACAAACAGCCTTTATATGCATAAACTATGCACACACACACACTCTCAGTCTCTCACGCCTCACTCACACAAGCACACAAACAGTGATGTCAACAGATGGATCTAATGGAAAGACAGTGACCTCACCATTGTACAAGAAGTGATGCTGATGTAATCCTCATTAGAGTAGAGTACTCCACATATACTCTCTCAGTCTCAAAGTCTGACATATAGTAATATAAATCACAGTCATCCTGAAATATGCATGACCTCTGTACTTACTGTAAAGAATTCAGAAATGTAGGCAATAAACACAAGAGATGTGATACAGCTGTGATATATGATGAATTTACAATGACTAGGGGAGTTGTTGGGCACAATGCAAAGCGGACTTGTAAACATTGTACGACATTGAACACAGTTCAGCCAATCACAATCAAGGGTCAGAACTATCTGTTTCAGAAAGATAAACTGTCTTTGTTTCACTTTCACACACACACACACACACACACACACACACACACACACACACACACACACACACACAAAGGTAAATCCTGTATACACACACACCCACACAAACTGTGAACATTTATGACTTTCACACACACACACACACACACACACACACACACACACACACACACACACACACACACACAAAGGTAAATCCTGTATACACCCTGTCCCACACAAACTGTGAACATTTATGACTTTGCTTCATGCTTCATTTGAACCAGATTGAGGTGTCATCAGTGCAGTGGATGGACCGTAATCTCTTTGCTGGGGCTGAAATAAAGGAAGTTTGTAAAGAGCTGTCCAAGTTTCTGATGCAGCAGCACCTTAGTTTTGAAGAGGTAAGAAAATGTATGTCTTCATGTATAAACTTACAAATCTTTTTACACATAACAACTGACATACTGTATTTTTGTTTACTCATCTTGGAGTGGTCCAGTACTATTTACTGTGTAAGAACCGTGAGGAAGTGTTTTCCCATGTCTGTTTTTTGTGCAGGACCCCCTGTTTGAGCAATACATGGCCACAGCCAATTTCAACTTGAGGAGAAAGACTGGCAAACGACTTATAAATTCTGCGCTGAAAAACAACATCTCAAGCAAGTTAGTTCACACAAGCAGAGGCTTAAATGCAGCAGACACTCATGGTAGAATGTGATGTAACACTACAGCCAGCCTGGAGCTAGTTGGTTTGTATGCTAACTTCAGTGCACATATGCACATGTGTTTGTGAGTGTGTTCACACATGCATACGTGTATTTATATGTGTGTGTGTGTGTGTGTGTGTGTGTGTGTATGTGTTTGTGTGTCTGGCCTCAAGGAAACGAGCAGAGGCTCCTGTGGACCACAGGAAGCCTGCAGACATCACCTCGCGTGCCTATACTGCCTGGTTTCAGTGGTGGAAGTCTCACCTGTCCCTGGACGACTACCTGAGGTACCTCGCTACTCAGGTCAGTCCTTTTGAGAGGAAATTGAGTTAGCCATCAGCTAGTGCTAACATATCACCTCTTTATATATTTTTTATCACTCAGAGAAATTAAATACTGTTTTCTGATTGGATGACAGGGTGTGTGTTATTCCCCGATAACGGGACACCTACATGCATGAAGGAGATCTGGTAAAAAAAAAGTTTCACCGTTGAATGGTAACTCTAACAACCATAGCAATGGTTGAACTACCAAAAAGAATATAGTACAGCAATAGAACAAATCAGCTTCTTCTAAAAATGAGCCCCATGTTTCCTTTATGTTCTGAATGCATACTCATTGTATTCACACATGAGTTGCAACCGGGTAATAAGATGGATAATGACCATCAAGATAATGGACTTGGTGGATGCAACTCCACTCCATTAACATGTGGAGTTCTTCACCCCGGCCTCGCCCATTACATTGGGACACAAAGCTTGTTATGCCTTACATAACTATGTTGCCGGGGCAGAGGAGTAGATCGTTGGTCGAGGACAGGCGACGAGTCGGGAACCGGGGCAGGAGAGCAGGCGTCGGTCACAGGCAGGCAGCGAGTCAGTAGCCGGGGCAGTCGAAGGCAGACAACAGATTGGATAACAGGGCAGGAGAGCAGAACGTTGGTTGTGGGTAGGCGACGGGTCAGTAACCAGGGCAGGCGAGCAGAGGCATAGGTCATGGGCGGTTCGGGGTTCATCACAGGCAGGTGATCATACAGAAAACAGAGACAAACAGAAACAGACCGGGAACCAGATGGGGAAAACAGGAGACGGGCTGGAACAGAGGCAGTTAGCAGACACAGGGAACAGAGGAGCAGACACGGGAGTCAGAATTTAAATGCTTGCCTTCGGCTATACTGCATGCAGGTTCGCTAATGCTCTGACAGGGAGTGACTGAAACGGGAATAAATACTCATGGACATCAGGGGAAAACAAGACATAGGTGGGGAGAACAATAGGGAACAATCAGTGGGAAGCAGGTGGAGTCTTAACCAGTGATTATCAGAGGACAAGGAAACGAGAGACGTGATTGGATTCAATTGAGCTTGTTAACGGTGGAGACAGGGGGAAACGAGAGGAAACAGAGGAAGACAAGACAAGGTGGTGACATTTTGACCTTTTTGACATTTTTGAGTGATGCCTGTCACATGTGGCTATATTTGTGTCATTCATGTCATTACACATTTAGACAGACATTTCCCATTTAGATATGTGAGAGCAAGTCTTGTTTCCAAACATGTGATTGTAATTTGCAAAAATTTGTGTTGCCGCTCGTATTTTGTTTTTGTCTTGACGGTGCTTGTCCAAAGGAGCTGGACTTCCTGGCTGTGGTGTTCCAGCTGGTTGAGATTGATGTCAAGAAGAACAGTGAGGAAGAGAAGATGAAGATTCTGCAACAGCAGAGGGATGAGAAGAAAAGGTGCGTGACAATAAAGTAAAAGTAAATTAGACTGGTATTTAGCAGACGCTTTTATCGAAAATGACACAGATTCTCTTTGTGGGGTTTTGGGAATCAAACCCAGATCGCCTAATTATCAGTCGAGTGACATAATCGCTGCTTCACCACACCCATAATCCATCTCTCTCATCACAACTCCTCTCTGACAACCTGTCAGCTTCACCTCATATGATGACGCCTCAATTAATTCTTTTTGTGCCACAGTTGTTTGGCTAATTCATTCATTCATTCATGCATTCATTCACCAATGTGGTCTTAGTTTCTAAAAATGGCATCAGTGAAAAAAAAGTGATTTTTGAGTTTATTAGTAATATTATAATGTAATTACAATTTTAATGTGCCCCTCCGTGTCTCATAGAGCTCGGGCAATGAAGATTGAAACCCTAAAAAGTATGAAACAAGAGTACGTCATGGGGTTGTGGAACGTGAACAGTGTCTTGTTGGGGGGACTCTGGAAAGAACCGGTCCTGGAAGGCAAGTCATACCTGTGCTTACTTTTAAGCTGAACACATACTGAGCCAACACCACTTATGGACAAGAAATTGCACTACTATTCTAAACCTATGACTGTTGTTAGTATGGCTGTGTGGATATACAATATACTGTATGTTGGTGCAGAGAAACAAAACATAAGACAATGTTAGCTCACACACGTGCAGTATGTGTGTGCTGTGTGTGTTGTGTTGTGTGCTGTTTTCTAGAGGGAGACAGTCCAGAAGAAGAGGAAGGTCCTAATGAGAAACAGGTATGGATTTACCAAGGACCATCACCCAGCAAGTATGGGGGGTGTATTCCAAGTAGGTGGTTCAGGTCTCTTTAACTGTGGATCTACCTAAGGTTTCTTCTCCTGTGAGGCAGTTTTTACATGGCCCTGTTGCTCACTGGTGCTTCATGTCAATGTCTTTAAAGCACCACAACATAATTAAACTATAAAATGACGTTGTATGAATATAATTGAATTTAATTAATGGAATACTTTCTGGACCGTTTGCAGTTTTTACTTTTTGTCCTTGTTGGTCTGTAAGCACAGCAGAACCTGTTTTGAACATATTTTAGACCAGCTCTGTGACATGGGCTTGAATTAATAAATTTGGTTTTGCTTTTGCTAACTTGGGCAGATGACACCGTATAAAACATCATCTGTTATATTCAACTAAAGTGGGATTGATGTTCAGTCTGTTCTTCAGTCTTTTTCTTTTGATGTTGTTGTTGTTGTTGATGTTGTTGACTGTAAATACTAACACCCTCAATCCCTTTAGGTCCTGCTGAAAAATGTGATCGTTCAGGAGCCAAAAGAGACAGTGGCACCAGCAGACCCGGACCAGCTGAAGGCCCGTCTGGAACGGATCTGGACGCTTCTGTGTCTGTCAGATGGGCTCCGACTGGACATGGCCATTAAGTACAGTTCCCACACCTACAGAGACCTGCTGGAAAAGGTGTGGGTCAAAACCTAGACCATTTCCAGTTTAAGGAGCTGATAACATGAACTCAACTAATGACTGAACAGCACAGAGTGCAAATGTTCCAACTGGCATGTGTGTGTGTGTGTCACTCTAGGCCATCATTGCATGGGAGCAAGCTGCTCGTTTGATCCAGCAGAGAGAGACAATTCTATCTAAGTTGGAGATGTTTGAGTGGGAGGCATCGGATCCCAGCCGATTCTTTCAACCAGGTACAAATACAGAACTCGTGTACACACAGTTTCAAATATACACACATACACAGTCACACACACACACCCTAATCATCCATGTACACATGGCTCACCCAGGCTACCGCGGCACATCAATCGCCAGGATGGATGAGTCTAAAGAGAGAGAGCTGATGAACGCCCAGATCACCTCACTAGAGAGGGACCTGACCGAGGTCATCAGTGAGATCTCAGAGTGCTTCAGAGACACTGTCACCTACAAAGTAAGTGGAAACTGGACAGAGTTTACTGAGGCATCACACACATGTGACTTTAATACTAACATATTGTATACAACTGGGCATTGAGTCAGGACAATAAGATCATCATGAATCATTTCCCTTGGTGTTTATTATTGTGCAGATGGTTTAATGGAAGTTTGATGATTACTTAAGTTATCATTTGTTAGCATTCTTTCCTCAAATTAGCCACCTACTTTATGATGAAGACCATCTCTAAGAAATAGGCTACCAAATAAAACACATAGTACCTTTTTATTACTGTGAAGCTGGCAACAAATCAAACATAACCCTTTATTAAACACTATAAATTTGGTAATAAAAAGTCTATATCCATCTTAAATGAAGCACTGTAGACCATGTCAAGAAAGTTCAATTATTAGCGTTATTAGTATAGTATTATTAGTATAGTTCCCACAATGTTTCCATATTAAGATTCCGTGTGTTATCTTGATGTAGTTGAAGTAGTTAGGGAACAAATTATTGTTTTTGTTTACATCCTTGAAAACGGTTTACAAAGGTAGTGATGACGCAGACAGACCTTTTTTTCTGGCAGGGGCGTCCGTACCTAGAGAAGATGCGCTGGGACCGGACAGAGATGCTTTATTGGCTACAGCAGGAGCGGCGGGTGCAGGCTCTGGAGAGGGTGGTGACAAGAAAGGGCCTCCTGCCAGTCCGGTTGCCCCCCCTGGACCAGGCCCACCCCACCCCGCAAATGTGCAGCCCCAAAGATCCAATGCTGGTGTATGGAGACAAGTTACAGCTCTCACCAGCAACCAATCATATTCAGCTCTGTGTTTCTGATTTAAATTTGAGTAGTGTTAATAAATGAATAAATAACTACAGGTAATAGATTAAGAGCATTGTTTACTTGTGTGTGTGTGTGTGTGTGTGTGTGTGTGTGTGTTAAGACTGATTTCATTTTTTTTTTTTCTGCCTTTATAGATTTTTGGTTTGTTTAAATCAAATCATAAACATTGAAAAATAACCATTGGTTGATTTGGATTCACGTGTTTTTAGCCCACATAAAATATATTATATATTTAATTCCCAGAGAGAGATTTGGCCAAGGGTGGCCTACACTTCTTACCTGTAAGAATGTCATGCACCTGCAAGAACTCCACGTGACCTCCGTGCAGTTAACATAAGATTGCATCACTCGCAACCAGTCATTTTGTAAGTCTCGTTTAGGTGGTTACCAATTAATCTCGTTTGTCATAACATGAGGGAAGTACAGAACATGTCTATGGTGTCCTACATTTTTGTTACCACTAGGTGCCTCACTTCTCTGCCTGGTGACAGTTCGGTCAACAGATCACACCCTGTCACGTGCTCACAGGGCGCTATTCTTATTGGATCGATGACACCGGTGAAGTTGTTTTTGTTGGAGAGCGAGGAAGCTTTCATTTAAAAAATAGGTGGGGGATTTAATCACGCTTGATAGACAACTTCGAGGCATCGAAAGGATTTTATAACCACATTTTTGGCAGCAGATTAACAGCAGGAGTTCATCTTTAAGAACTGTAGTTCGCCCGTAAGTTTTTGTTTGCTTTTACATGTCTTCCCCAACTCTTATCTCATTGTTGTCTTGGAATATCGAGTGCCATACAGAATCTGTCAGTGTGGAGTTGATTCTGAATAATGGTTGTCATACACACTGGTATATCAGAAAATATGAGCAATAAGGAAACTGTAGCTACACGAAGACGAAGTTCAAGTTGTCTTGAGCCACTTCCTGTAATTTTACAGCTGTTAATTGACAGGTAACGTCAACGTCAGCTAAAGATAACTGAATGACTGACGAACTAGATAACTGGCCGCTATATCTCAGTTAACATTTCTTTGTGGCGATTTTTGTGTGAAGATTTATTCTATCCATAATCGATTTGTAAAATATTATATTAATAAAATATTATAAGCCCTTATCTTCAGACAATTGCTTTCAAAGTTTATAACTGTCTCATTCTCTTTCAGTTTTTGTTTGACCTTACTTCGATTTGCCCTGTCATGCATGAGCTGACGTGAACAGCAGTAACTAGCAACACTGGTTTCACATTTCACGCTACTGACAATTACTCTGAATCACTCTCTTAAGAGCCTGCATGTTCTTGGAAGGATGGAGGAACGGGCTCGGAGCTGTTTGCTGCGCTCTCGGTCCAGCCTTGAGGCAGATATCAAAGCAGCCTACCTGATGGATCACATGGTCACTGATGGGGTACTGACCAGTGATGAGGAAGAGAGGGTGCTGAGCAAGGTGTGTGGCGCGGTGTGTTTGTGTATGTGTGTGTGTGTGTGTGTATGTGTGCGCGTGCATGCATGTGTTTGTCTGTCTGTCTTTCTGACACCCTATGTAAGCAAGTCATAGGTTACTGCCTTGGTAAAAAGGAGTGTTGAGTTTTATTTTTGTGACAATAAGCCTTAGCCTAGTAAGCATCTCTTGGTCTCCACCTCTATTTTTTGCATTCAGGCCACCAGGAAAGAGCAAGCCACTGCCCTGCTGGAGGTTCTGTTGCGGAAGGACAACCGAGCTTACATCTCCTTCTACAATGCCTTGGTCAGGGAGAGCTATGGAGACCTGGCCAGCCTGCTCCACCCAGACCTGCCATTGGTCTCTCCTGAGGGCGAGAAAAGCTTCTCAGATGGGGGAACTGCTTTGGGTAAGAGAGCACTGATTGTGACTGTTTCTCTAGGTATTGGCTGGGCTGGTAAAGAGACGTTGAAGTACTAGAGATTGCCTCAGGGTATATTTTTTCCTCTTTAAACATTGACACTTTGTTGTTCACCCTCAGAGGAAATTATGTATTCTAAAGGTCACGTCACACAGTTGAGTGTGTCGTGTGTCTTGATCCCTTCACACTGCACAGTCTAATAGCCAGAAAAATGTATAATAGCCAGAGGTCTGAAGACCTATGCACTAGTGTACTAATACAGAATGGTCATACGGTCATACAGGAAGTTGCTGATGATGCAGTCATCCATGTGATCTGTACGTACGTAGACCACATCCACAATAGTAAACAGTCCTTTGGGCCTTAGGAAGTCATGTGACCTGACCTTATTTATTGTGCTAGTAGGGTTTGCATATGGGTGACTGTGTTTTGCATCAGACTTACTGTAAGAGGATTATACCGCTGTCTGTTGTGTATTTGTCACTACTGTGTCACCTGGACTCGTAGTATGTCCAGTAATTCACCAGGTAGATATTGAATTGCTGTAGCATTTTACATGACCATATTATGGCCTGTCTTAAGATCATTTCTATTGTACATGGAAGTGTGTCACTGGTTTCAGAGAATTGTTCCTGCCTGTTATTCCATGTAGGTATTTACCAGTTCTGTGTGTGTTTGTGTTTGTTTTTGTGTGTGCGTGTGTGTGCGTGTTTGTGTGTCTGCAGTCCAAATGGTCTTAAGCGAGGGTGGCGTACCTCAGAGACCGGTGGTGTTTGTGAGTCGGCCTTCATTGCTCAACCAGGTCCGGGCCAAGCTTTACAAGCTGAAGACGGGGCCTGGCTGGGTCACCGTTTATGGCATGGCCGGCTCCGGCAAGTCCGTCCTTGCTGCTGAGGCTGTTAGGGACCATGGCCTCATCACAGGTAAGGCTGGAATCATCTGTAAAAATATGTGTGGCCGTTTTTCACAGCCATATGTAGTATCAGTGAAGGGGGCTTTCCTGTAGAAACTGGGTGTTTGATGACGTGAAAATAAAACAGATTTGTGAAATACTAAATAAGATGTTTTAGTGTACAAAGGCCTTTATTCCCTAAATCTCAATATCAACCCTAAGCACTAATCCCTAAACCTGTCTGTCTGTGAGGATTTAGGGCTCAACGTTAAGGGAAACACTGGGACACAGCCATTCTTTCAAAAATAGCACCTTTCATTTCTCATTCTTCTTTCTCTCTCCCCTTCACCCTCCAAGAGTGTTTCCCTGATGGGGTGCACTGGGTGTCCGTGGGGCAGATGGAGCGTTCAGACCTGCTGGTGCGGATGCAGTCGCTATGCTTCCGGCTGGAGCAGAGCCAGAGCTCAGAGATGTGTCACCGACCGCCCTGCTCCGTGGAGGAGGCCAAGGAGCGCCTGCGCTTCCTCATGCTGCGGAGGTACCCCAGGTGAGGCAGCAGCGACACACACACACACGCACGAACGCACACGCACACACACAGTGTCACACGCCTGCACTTACTCATGCTGTGCAGGTACCCCAGTGGCATCACACACACACACACAAACACATGCTTTCACTCCCTCCTGCATTAATATCATGGGTGAGGCAATGGCAGCACACACACACACACACACACACACACACACACAGATTTGATTGTTGTATGTGGGATGATTATTAATAATGAATAAGGCAAATATTAACAATGAGGCCATAATGTTTCACATGAGACTACAAACACTGTAGTAGCAGTGACAAGCACATGTTTAAATAAGCAAACATACTAAGCAACACCGCTTCTCCAGACACACACACACTACCTCTGATGAGTTGTACAGAACATTACTTTACAGTTAGTTTAAGGACACAGTCATATACAAATGCCCATGCATGGAGACACAAAAAAGTATTTTTGTAGACCCACACAGTAACTCTCATATGCAGTGAACACACAGAGATCTAGATAGACATCCAAATATACTGCTATGCACAGACTCTTACCCGAGACATTGTTAGGATGTTGAGACATCGGGGGCTTTGACGAGCCCAACCGGAACACACCCCCATGAATGCCCAGGCCTAAGAATGTCCTTGACTCTTACACTCTTGCTCTGTTCCCTTAGGTCCCTCCTTATTCTGGATGATATCTGGGACAGCTCCGTTCTCAAGGCCTTTGACATCCAGTGCAGAGTCCTGCTAACAACCAGAGACAGAAGTCTGGCCGACTCCGTCAGCGGTGACAATTGTTGTCCTTGATAGTTTTCATTCATATCTGGAGACATTGTGAAGTGCCTTATTGCTTCAGATACAGAACATCCTTGTATCGCACAGAGTGCATGTTTCTGTGCATACAGGCTATATACTCAGGCCTTTAGTCTATGTGACAAGCAGGTGTACACTGTATAACCACTTAAAAGGTTCTTGGGTTTGCTTACATCCAGTAAAACATAGGCTGCAATACTGACAACACTGTAATAATATAATAATAGTATAATACTGTAATCAGTATAACCACTACAGCAAACTAGACTATAGCACTGTGCATACTGTATCTGAACAAATGTCTTTACCCTGTGGTGCTTCTATGTACCATCCCTCATGTTTGGATCTAAGTCCATATACCTTACGATACACAAACACAGTTAATGTATCGTTTGCATGGCATGTTTATGAGCGTTTGCTGTTGTGTGTTGTGCAGGCCAGCGGTACGAGGTAGCCGTGGAGAGCGGTCTGGAGGAGGATAAGGCCCTAGAGGTCCTGGCTCTATACGTGAACATGAAACCCCAGAGGCTGCCTGAACAGGCCCGCAGCATAGTCATGGAGTGCAAGGGTAAGGACAGACTCAGAGACAGGCTCTATGTACCTACAGCATACACCTGTCAGTCCCACAGCACACCAGGCCCCTTTCTGAAATCCGCTGCTACCCCCTCTCCCTACCCACTTCCACTCAATTTGTGTGTTCACATGGAGGGACTTCCACATTTAATGAGAAATCCAATGCAATCAATCCATAGACCCTGTTGTTTGAGGTCACCGTGTGCTATTGGTAGGAAAAAGAAGGAGGAAATTTGATACAACATGCAGGTTCTACACTGATAGAAATTTGATACAGGGGGTGTACAAAACAAGGAAGTAAGAAGTTAAGGCATGTGACATCAGGTCATAAGATGAAAGTAATTTTAGGATACTATATGTGTTTAAGGGGCAGAGACATAGACTGTTAGACTTGGTTGCATTATGAAATGATTTCTCAACACTTCCCTCTAAAATGAGAAGTAAGTTTATGTTAGAAAAACACAGAACCTTTTATGTCTACCTCGGTCAGGGCCAGTCACTCAGTCATTAATCTAACTCTTTCCCTTTTCTTTACAGTGTTCTTTAAGATTCAAGGGTCAGTTTCCTGTACATTAAAATAATCCTGACACTAAATTAAACACTTATTTTAGAAGGAAATTTTGGAGGGATTGAAGAGGTATTTCTCTTGTAGGCTAAATCTAGGCTTAATCCATGTAAGTTTCAATAGTGTGAATGAATACACATTGAATGTTCTATGTGCACCATACGGATTAAACTCCAGAACAGCTTTTTCCACCAAGCAACAAGGCTTATGAACACTGAAACAATGACAGCATAGGCCTGTGCCTGTCAGTCTTTTCACTACAACATCCTTTTTCCATCCTTTTTTCCCCCTCACACACACATACACACACACACACACACAGGGAAGCTCTTGACACTTAACATACTATTTGTTTATTTATTTTTTTTGAGGAGCAAAAACAAAAGAATTTTACTCTCTTAAACTAATATAAGATGTAGTAAATGCTATCTTGAATCTTGAATGTGCTAGAAATTAACTAGAATTTCAACTAGAATCACCACCTCTTTGTTTCTGTGCAGGTTCTCCGCTGGTGGTGTCCCTGATTGGAGCTCTGCTGCGCGAGTTCCCCGACCGCTGGGACTACTACCTGCGGCAGCTGCAGAGGAAGCAGTTTAAGCGCATCAGGAAGTCGTCGTCATACGACTACGATGCCCTAGACCAGGCCATGGATGCCAGCATTCAGGTGCTGCGTGAGGACTACAGGCAGCTCTACTCGGACCTCACTGTCCTGGAGAAGGACGTCAAAGTGCCTGCCAAGGTCTGAACTCCAGAGAATTACAAAAGAGCTTGTTTACCTCTTTGATTTTACATGCTTTATTTAGCTCTATGTTATGTATGCTAATTACTTTTTAGATTATTGAGAGAGACATAATTGAAATCTCGATTCAAATGTGATCGTTCACGCTGTCGTATATGACAGTGACATTAACATTGATTACGTGTGTGATGTTGTACAAAAGAGCTTGTTTACCTCTTTGATTTTACGTGCTTTCTATGTTATGTATGCTAATTACTTTTTAGATTATTGAGAGAGACATAATTGAAATCTCGATTCAAATGTGATCGTTCACGCTGTCGTATATGACAGTGACATTAACATTGATTACGTGTGTGATGTTGTTGTTGTTGTTGTTGTTGTTGTTGTTGTGTTCAGGTGCTGTCGGTTCTATGGGATTTGGAGCTGGAGGAGGTGGAAGATATGCTGCAGGAGTTTGTCAACAAGTCGCTGCTGTTCCGTGACTGCAACCAGCGGCCGTACCTCTACTACCTCCACGACCTGCAGCTGGACTTCCTCGGCGAGCTCAACCGCACGCGCCTCACTGTGAGCTTCACTAGCCCTCATTCGCTTTTTCTTTCTTTCTTTCTTTCTTTCTTTCCAAAGTATTTCTACAGTAATTTGCCAAATATAAGCTGTACCATGTATAAACCTCAGGTCAGTGTTTTATGCAAGCTAAAAAAAGAAAACCATGTATTGACCTCACCCATGTATTAACCTCAGTTTACTAAACATTACCTATTGAATCACAATCAGATTAGATTAATGAAAAGAAATGCAATCCTGTATATAGCCCTCACCCATGTATTAACCTCATAGATGAAGAAATGTAGCAAAATCAGTGCATTAATCTCAGTTAACAAGTGGGAAATTACAGTATTTTTTATCATGCTGATCCCTCTCTTTCTTTGTTGGGTCTCTTTTTCACCATATCTCACACAGTTTATTTGAAACTCTCTTTCATTCACTGTAGCTCTACTGCCTGTGTCTTGCACATTGAGTGCTGGTTTTGTATTATCTCCTTTGTCTTAACAGTTACACTTGATAATGACTCATTTTACATGGAGAGTCTGTACTGTTTGAGGTATATATTTTGCAGTCTGTACTCTTTGAGATGCACCTTTCACTGTTTGAGATGTTACCCTCTCAGGCCACACTATTTTAAGATGTGTCCTCATTTAGGAGGTTCAGTAGCATTACGCCTGGTTTAAATCGGATCTTGTCACTCTCTTCACTATTCTGATGATAACCCTAGGGGCTGTGTGTGTGTGTGTGTGTGTGTGTGTGATCCCACAGGACTTGCACACTAAGGTTGTACGGCAGTACCAGAAGCACTATACGTTAGGACCACCTGTGTCTGGTGATGTAGAGAGTCTCTACTGGCTGCGATACCTGACGTATCACATGGCCAAAGCCGGCCTATCTAAGGTAACCTTCCCCACTCCACACTCCACACACAACTTATCTGCAGACTAGCTCTCCCAAACTTGATCAAAAACCAAGGCCCTGGTGAAATGTTTTGTTTTCTCTTAGTCCGGCCCAGTATGTTTTTCATGCCAGGTGATGTATAGATTTGTCATGAGTTGATGATGCAAATCATTTGTTTACTTGCTGTTTACTTTACTTGTGTGTTTACTTAGGGTATGACAATCTCTTTGCCTCTCTCTTCCTCTCTCTCACTTAATCTTGCTCTCTATCTCTGTTTCACTCTTTCACACTTACTCTCTCACTCTTACTTCCTCTCTTCCTCTCTCTCTTACTCTTGCTCTCTGTCTCTGTCTCTTTTTTTCTCTCTTTCTCTCTCACTCACTCTCTTTCCCTCTCTCTCTGTCTCTCTCACTCTTGCGCTCTTTCTCTTTCTTTTGCTCTCTTATTCACTCTCTCTCACACACACACACACACACACACACACACACTTTTCTTTTTCTCTGTGTCTTTCAGGAGCTGTACACCTTGATGTTTTCTCTAGACTGGGTCCAAACCAAAGCCCTGCTCATGGGTCCAGCCCATCTGATCAATGACTATGTGGACTACGCAGCCATATTAGACAAAGAGGTCTGTTTGTGAGGGCCTATGAGCCTTTCTGCTCAGCTTTTTCTTGCATGGGTCAGATAGTTATGGTTTGAGGGTTTAGTCTGAGATAAACAGTAAGATTTAAACAGTAGCGTAGGTCATGTCAGTGTTTTTTTTCTTCATTCTCTCTTCCTGTTATTCTCTCTTCTTTCTCCCATTTCACTCTCTTTCTTCAACCCCCCAATTCCCCCTGTTCATCTCTCTCTCTCTCTCTCTATCTCTCACTCCCTGGTTTCTTCATCCCACCCTCCCTTTAACAGAATGGAGAGGTGCGGGGTCAGTTCCAGGAGTTCCTGTCTCTGAATGGTCACCAGCTGGAGCAGAGGCCCTTCCCTGACGTGGTGCAGCTGGCCCTCTCCCAGCCCGACTCCTCAGAGGTCTACCGTCAGGCCAGGCTGCAGGCGCAGCACAGGGCCCAAAAGGGGGGGCTCTACCTTGACTGGGTGTAAGTGCAGTACAGTAGATTGTTGACGACTGGAGTTTTTAAAATACATGGTAACTCAGTGTTTAGTAGTAGCTCAAAGGAATGTAATCCTCCTAATAGAAGAAACCTGTGGCTTTATTTTGTGACACCAGTGAAGCTAGAGGCTCTTATAATAGTGGGTTTACCACTAACTTAGCCAACTTTTAACTAAGCCACATACTTTTAAGGGAACAGCTGGAAAAGTACTTGCTTCATTTGATTTGTACTGCTACCATGGACAGTTCCTCTATGATGTGTAGATTGCTGTTGGGATGTGTTTTTAATGGTGTTGTGATGGTGTGATGTGTGTTTTGCAGGAATAAGAGCAGTCTGGAGAGTCTGTCTCGGTTGGTGTTGCAACCCCATCAAGGTGTGGTCTACTCCGCCTGCTTCTCCCATGACGGCAACAAGATCGCCTCCTGTGGGGCCAGCAAGCAACTGCGGGTAGATGTCACTGATCAGAATGGCAGAGCGGTGCACTTTCCTTACCTCTGTGTGATTACACAAATCCCACAGTTTTGTGTGTGTGTGTGTGTGTGTGTGTGTGTGTGTGCGTGTGTGCGTGTGTGCTTTAAGGTGTGTAAAATAGAAATGATTCCTATAAATGATTCCTAATGACAGTGTCTTTGTGTGTGTGTGTGTGTGATCTTCTGTAGGTGTTTAAGAGCACCAGCGGAGAGAAGCTGCTGGAGATGCAGGCTAGTGATGAGGAGGTGTTGTGCTGTGCCTTCTCTCCTGATGACCGTCTCATCGCCACCTGCTCCAGTGACAGGAAGATCAAGGTAACTTCTGTTTCATGACAGAATGTGTTGTCCTACATTCAGTTTTCTACAAAGCAATTAATGAACATATAACTGCTCATGGCTGTTGACTACTCACTAATTATTGTCTCTGTATCCCTGTGTGTGTGTGTGTGTGTGTGTGTCTCATCTTCAGGTGTGGAATGCAGAGCGTGGGATTCTGATGAGAAAGTTTGATGAGGAGTACGATGAGCAGATCAACCACTGTCAGTTCACCAATACACGACATCGCCTCCTACTGGCCACCTGCTCTAACGACAAGTTCATGAACACCAAGGCAAGACCACCATCTCAACAGGCTGTCTGCCTCCATTTGAAATCCTTACATTACATTCTTTATCTCTGTCTTTCACACACACACACAAACTCATTTTCTGTCATCCTTACTGTCTCTTTATTGGTCGTTGCTTTTAAAATGAGTGTGAGACACAATAGACTATTGACACAATGAGTTTGTGACTATAGTTTGGAGTGTTAAAGATTTGTCTCTCTCTCTCTCTCTCTCTCTCTTTCTCTCTCTCTCTCTCTCTCTCTTCATCTCTCTTGTTTTGTTTGCCCCTTTCTCACTACCTCCCCTCTCCAGCTATGGAACCTGAATAAGCAGTCGTCCCAGAACACAATGTTTGGGCACTGTGATGCAGTCAACCACTGCTGTTTCTCGCCGGATGACAAGTACCTGGCCACCTCATCCAGTGACGGCATGCTCAAGGTTGGCACCTCCTGCTCAGATTACGTGCTTAGCCTCAGAACACCATCAACTTCTCCTTAGTTTTGTACTCACGGTGGTTAAAGGTATGCCAGGCAAGCCTGGAATTTTCTTTTTTTTTTTTCACCTTCGGAGCTTTCCCTACAGTCACTGATTAAATAAAATAGCAACAATGCACAAACAACAACAACATTCTCACCAATACATGGGGTTTTCTTTGCAGACCAAAGAATGGGAACTGGCGATGATAATTTTCCGTAGGGTTATGTTGGCTCACAAGGTAGTATACGTAATTTCAGTTTCAGTTTTGTTTGACCTGGCTTGCCGTTTAAGCATATCGAAAGTGATGTAACTGGTGTGCCTTTAAATTGCTCAATACAGGGTAAATGAAGGCTCTCTCGGTTCCCCCAATGGCGTCTTGTTTGTTTGTTTGTTTGTTTTTTGTGAGTTTACAGCACAGATGCCAATGTCATCCTGATGTGAGACAGTACCTCACGGTATCTCACTTATGAGTCTAATGAAATTACATTTATTACCTTGTCAGTCAACATAACTACGAAAATGATCATCGCTGGTTCTTATTCTTTAGTTTGCAAATAAATCTACATGTAGAGAATTTATGTTTGTTGTTTGTGTGTTACAAACAAATAAACAAAAATATGGCTACTGTAGGGGCAGCTTTAGAGTAAAAAAAAATCAGTGTCCTGTCCAATCCCTAGAGTCCCAGTTTGACTAATTTTGTTAAATAATCATAAGTCCTCATAATTAAATAAGAAACTTGAAGAAAATTATGGAAATTCTTATTTGTAAACAGTGAAATCGTTTAGGCTGATTTTTAAAATGTAAATGTAAACGTAAATGTTTTCTGTCCATTGCTGTGCTCCTAACATTAGAGGTGAAATAGCTCCCCCCTCTGGCTGACGTATGTACTGTAGAAATGATCCATGCTGATTTCTGACATCTGCAGATGTTTGAGGTGACCTCAGCAAACGAGTGGAAGACCATCACCGTTAGCGACTACTTCCCAGAGGCAGACCAGGAGACTGGCGTCATGGTAACATGCAGCACGTGGTCTGCTGACGGTTGTCGCATCATCTGTGCTGCCAAGAACGCAGTCTTTGTGAGTGTTGCCATGTTTCCTTGTGTGTGTGTGTGTGTGTGTGTGTGTGTGTGCTTTTCTGTTTTTCTCTGTGTTTGTTGTATAGGGGCGGGGGTGTATGCAATGTGTTTACTCTGACAGTGTGTGTGTGTGTGGGATTTGGCATGTATAACCCTCTGACATGTGGTAGTGACACTTCTTTGCTTATGTGAGTATGTGACCAAAAACTCCCACTGAGCTCCATGTCTCTTACAGTGGAGTACGTGTGTTAGGTGTGAAGAGAGCAGGCAGGCTTAGACAGTGTGTGAAATCATACAAGGATGAGGCATCCTTTGTCTATAAAAAGTGTGTGTGTGTGTGTACGTGTGCGTGTGTGTGCTCTTGTATGTGGGTGTTTGCAAAGACTCGCTGCAGATTTTGCCTTCTCATTCAGTTGCTCTGAGCGCACATTAGTAAGGCATGGGGGGTGGAGAATGAGATGAAGAAAATGAAATGTTGGACCCAATCAAAGGTCAGCTTATTTTCAGACAGTGACTTGATCTTTGAATCAAGTACAGTGTGTGTGTGTGTGTATGTGTGCTTGTGTGTGTGTGTGTGAGAGAGAGAGAGAATCCAATACATCCATATGTTTGTGTGTGGTTGTAATTCATGGTTCAGCACACACTCCCCAGATATTCCACTTAATACTTGGTCAGCAGAACAACACAGACAGTGAACCCTAAAACTGATGGTCAGGGTCTACAGTAATGCACACACACACACATCCTGTCAGGCATCAAACTGAAACTAAAAGAAGATGCTACTGTAATGTGCTAGCAAGTGATGGCAGCATCCACATTCACTTCTTTTGATATTCATTATTTATGTTAAGTTATGAGGGTCAGTAGTTAAGCAAACTAAGAATGTTTTGAAGACAAACAGTACATCATATAAACAATATAACAGTAGCTGTTTGTACCCAAATATATAAGAAAAGGAGAAAGGAAAAAAAATACTGTCAACAGACTATTAATAGGCCCATACCCCTCATAACTGTCAAAAGTGATTATTGGCTCAATTAGCTACTGTTGATTTGATTATACTATTGGAGGTTAATTAAAAAATATATATGAAGGAAATTTTGTTTATTCATTATGCTAATTGATTCCCTTCTTTATTGGCTAGTTTTGATTAATGGTTGATTGATGGCTAATTGATTAAAATGGCTGATTTGACAGTGTGTCTAACACTGATTGATTGATGGGTTTATCTGGTGTGTGTGTGTGTGTGTGTGTGTGTGTGTGTGTGTGTGTGCGCACGTGCACAGGTGTTTGATGTGGCCACCACAGACCTTGTGTGTGAGATCCGTACGAGTCGTCTGAGCACGGTCCAGTACTGCCATGCCTGCCCCAGCAGCCAGCTACTCGCCATCGCTCTGTCCCACTACACCGTAGAGGTACGTGTGTGTGTGTGTGTGTGTGTGTGTGTGTGTCCATATCGTCGCCTGAATAGTAATTTATTCAGGGCAGTGTGATGAAATCAAAGAAAATATGTGAAAATACGTGTGTGTGTGTGTATGTGTGTGTGTGTGTGTGTGTTGTAGCTGTGGGATTTCGAAGCCAATAAGAAAATGGCAGACTGCAGTGGTCACCTGAGCTGGGTCCGCTGTGTGCAGTTCTCTCCTGACGGATCACAACTTCTCTCCTGCTCCGATGACCACACCATCAGGGTATGTTCACACACACACACACACACACAGATCATTACCTTTTTGAAGGAGCTGTGAAGAATCTCTGTCTCTTGCTCTCCTATGTGTGCATGCGCACACACTCACACCGCATACACACACACACTATCATCCCCACACTCTGTCTTCACCTTGTGTGTGTATCAGAGGTGTAATTTCTCTTGACAAGGGGGGTGTGTGTGTGTGTGTGTGTGTGTGTGTGTGTGTGTGTGTGTGTGTATGTTCTCTCTTCCTGTAGCTCTGGGAGACTAAGAAGGTTCACACCTCATCCGCTGCCTCCCTCAAGAGGGACTCTGATGTGCTCTTCACCAATGGCGACGTCACTGTGGTCTCTGCTGACAACCGCAACCGCCTACAGGTATGGAGTTAATATTGGAGGCAGCCGCCTACAGGTATGGAGTTAATATTGGAGGCAGCCGCCTACAGGTATGAAGAAAGTAACAACAAAAAACAACAAAACAAAACACCCTTCAGACATCAGTGAACAGTGTGGTGGTGTTTAAGAAGCATTTTCCCAGAAGCATTTTTTGGTAAATGCTGAAAGTATGCAGAATTCAACTATCCCAGTTCCCAAGCCAAATTTGTTTTTAGTTTTTTTTGACAATCTAATTATCAAAACGACTTGTTTGCATGCTAGCTTTGGTGATTTACTCCACAGTTTGGGGCTTTTCACCTTTTTATTTCATAGAGCAGTAAGGGATGGAAAGCAATAGTTCATCAGACCTCAGTGTTCTGGGAGGACAGTGGAGATTTCAAATATATCCTCGAGCTTAGAACTTGGCTAATATATCTTTTGAATATATCTTGAAGCTTAGAAATTTATCGTCTAAGAAAAAATAAGCTTCAAAAATAGTCTAATAAAAAAAAACTTTAAAAATAAAAAAGTAAACTGAATTTTGTATTACACTCCATTGTAATCACATTGCACATGCAAGAGCATGCTTTACTGTGTGTGTTTGTTTGTTTCTAGGTACGGAGCGGCCCCACAGGTTCTGTAATATTTGAATCAGAGGAACAAGAGTCCAGAATTCGCTGCACCTGTATCTGCAGTCAGCCATCTGTAGTGGCCCTGGGAAGAGAGGATGGAATTGTGAGGGTAAGACAAACACACACACACACACACACACACACACACACACACACACACACAGTAATATGAGATATTTTACAACACTGCCCCTTCCTCTTTCTCTGTTCCTCTGACATTGTTTTTCTTTGTTTCTTTTTCTTTGGCTGTTCCATGATGAATGTTTGAGTCCCCTTTGCTACGTTTGTGTTTATAGCTAGCCGGTGCCTATTGTGTTTGTGTGTAGTGCCGTAAAGCAATTTGTTACTTTGCGAGACCTGAGACACCCACGAGACTTGGCCGCGGCTCACTTGCCGAACCTTGCATTTTCCCTATCTCCACCCAGATAAGGTAGGGGGAATCAAAACAGACATCAGTCGACCCATAATGTGTTACAGAACCACCACAATGACACTTAACCTGATAAATGAAGGTAAATTAAGCTAAAATAGTGGCATAGGGCTTTTTTAACCTTTCATCTACTTGCTTTGCTTCATAATTTATTTACTTCATTTACATTTAAATTCTAGCTGCTAGCAGGCACATGTGGAATAAAACACCTTTGGTTATGCTATGCTGACTAGCAATATTGTCCTTCTAATTCATCTCTAGTGGAGTTCCAGAAGGTTCTCCCCCCAGTTGTTTCTAGCATGCAGCTATGTCAGTATGAGAGAGAGAGGGGTCAGGCTCAGGGTGCTGGGCTGTTGTGTGCTGAGGCTAAAAATAGATGTCACCTTGTTTAAGGATGTTTTGCTCTCAGTAATGAGAGGTGACGCAGTGGACATCCTAAGAGATATATCAGGGTGACACCGACAACAGCATGCATCTCTCTCTCTTTTTTTTTTCTTCATCACCCTCTCTGTCTATTCCTCTATCTCTGCCTCCTGTAACTCTCTCTGATTAATGAGCTGTTAGCTTGTGGCAGTCGTATCTCCATGTCCTGGCTGCTCTCTCTAACTCTGACATCACAGCTGACAGATGGCTGGGGTGTGTCCTCAGGTGGGCTGTGTGCGTGTGAGAGTGAGAGAGAGAGGGGAGAGAGCGAATGATATATACTGTGTGCGTGTGTATGTATATGTATATCCCCCCCCCACATTCACATCCCTGGTGGCAAGTTCCACACACTTCCTCATGCTTTAAAATCTCCCACGTTTTCAGCTCTTTTAAAAATGCCATATTATGAAGCATCTACAACCACCATTATGCTGTTTGTATTCTGTGAATAATGTCAAAGAGAAACACTTTCATCCCCAGACAGAGCTCTCGCAATCTCAATAAGAACTTGAGACTAGGCTATTGTAGGCTACTTTGCCATCTCAGTGCACAGTCAACCTTCAGCTAAACACGAACAGCTGTCGTTGAACCAGTCTTGCGCATATTGAACTTCTGCGACGTGACTTGTATACTTTATGTTATAAAAAAAGAGACCAAAGACTCCATTTACCGCAGGTTAGTCAGTAGTTTGCAGCAGCTGCAGATTGTGCCAACCGTGTTTATGTCAAACTGCGTTTTCAAAGCCTAGTGAGGAGGGCGCTGGTGGATAGAATGCCTGCATGATTAATTTGCGTAAAAAAAAATTTATTTGGTCATTTTTTTTACATTAATCACATACGTTAACACGTTAACATTGACAGTACTACTGTGTATGTGTGTATGTGTGGGAGAGAGAAAGTGTGTGTTTGGGGGGGGGGGGGGGGGTATGTATGAGGGTGTCAGGGTTCATGCGCACCCCTTCAAATTAATCAAGCCCTTCTTTAACCCTATCTGGCAGCCAGACTAATTGATATTAATTTTCTCCTCTGTGTCAGTGCCACTGGGGGTCAGTCTGTCTACCTGACTTCACCTTCTTTTACTGTTGTGATGGAGAGAGAGAGAGAGAGTTAATGAATGTCAAAAAGTCTTCAGCACAGTGTAATGCACTGAATTAATGACGCCAAATGCAGGTATTCATGTTAGCTAGAAGGAGGCAACTTTGATCCAGGTGGTGTAACTGAATTACTTCAACAGAATCAAACAAGCCAAACTGATGGTACTTTCAAAATTGGCTGTCAACATAGTCATGGAGCTGAACTAAAAAAAAAAAAAAAGTTGTTAGTTTATTTGGTTTTTCCAGTGCTACACTGAATTCCTGAAACCTACATGGTCTCCTTGTAAGCCACTACGAGGACAGACTATTCCAGTCTGAAAACAAATGGAAGGAATGGTCTTATAAGAAACGCTATGAAAAAAACATGTTTACAGAAATGGCCGTAATTGCTGCTACACACACAGAAACCTACCCCAATACTGAATTTGGGTTTGAGCTTTTTTATCTAGTGCGATCCTGTTTGGACCCCAATCGTAGTTCCTCTGATAACCAGCAGGAGGGAGTGCTGCACTGGTAGTCATTTGCACTGCACCACGGTTGCGGCTGTATTAAGGCCACAGTATCGGCCCTCTAAGTAGACAGGTGCATGATGGGAGATGATTAGTTCAGAGTGTTGTGTTTTGTTGATGCTGATCTAATTTTAAAGAATATCAGGTTATATTGTGTTACTTTGGTAAAATATGATGCCACAAAAATTATTCCATGATCCATTATTCCACTATAATCAGCAGCCAAGAGAAAAAGAGGTGTGTGTATGTGCTTCAGTGTGTGTAAAACTACATACATCTGTGTGTGATTAGGCTTATTGTAAGACTGGTGTGCCTTTTGTGTGTGGGTGTGTGTGTGGGTGTGTGCACAGCAGTATACCCACTCCTGCAGCTGTGTGTGTGTTTGTTTCATTGTATTCTGTGTGTCTGTGTTTGCTTGTGTTCTGACCCATATATTCTTTTGTGACAGGCAAAGAGGCTCACAGCTAGTCAGGTTCTGAGGAGCATCGGCAGGAGGGCTCTACAGATGCTAAGCTCTCACAGGGCCTTTGTGCTAGCGTTAGGTCTAGAGGCAGGCACAGTACAGGTACCCTATAGGGAAAGTGTGTGTGTGTGTGTGTGTGTGTGCGTGCGTGTGTGTGAGTTTGTGTGTGTGAGTGTGTGTGTGCGTGTGTGTGTGCTTGTGTGTGTGTGTGTGTGCGCACGCGTGTGTGTGTGTGTGTGTGTGTGTGTGTGTTCTTGTGTGTGCATATGCCTTGAAAATCTACATTTGTGTGTCTGCAAAGTGTCGCACTAGAAGAGCACCCCCATCCGTGATAACAAAGAACTTGTGAGCTGCACTTGACTTTGCATGTGGACAGATGTCCATTTTCTTTGAATGTGTGTGTGTGTGACCTCTATGCTGATTTCACAAGAAAATGACTACTCTGTTAGGTTGATACGTAGGTGGTCAGAGAACTTGCTTACCCTCATAAGTTTTACCACCTCCACTTGTTCCTGTTTGCCTTTCTACCTCTGATTGCCCACCCAGACACAACAAAGCCTCCCAGAAGTCTTCCCAGTGCCATCATAGTCGGACCCAGACAACAACAGCCACAGCAGAAGTTCTGTAAGAAATGTCCAGTCCCATAATGTGAGGGTTGTGGTCAGTTAAGGCCACACTCTGTGAGAAAATAAAGAAGTGAGCTGACTGCTAGTGTTAGCTTCACTAGCGCTAGTCGCAGTAGCACTGCACCCTGCTGTGGTTCCTCAGGTCTCACTATGAGTGGAGTCTGAATGGTTTAAACGTTAACGGACAAGCTCGGCACCGGCCTGTCATGCCAAGCATGTAGTATGTGTCTGTTACAGGCCCACCATGTTGCCTACTTTTGTTCTTTGTCCTTGTTTACCTTAACTCAATAGACAATAATGCCTAGTCTTCTGTAAAAAAAATAAGCGAGAGAAACATTATTATGTAATGTTCCCATGGACTTCCTTTGGAAGGTGCTATATTCTGAAATAGCTCAAATAAATTGGGTATATGTACCCAGTAGTAACCACAGTGGAACGTAGTGTAAAGAAAACAATACATTTATGTTATCACTTTGCAAAATACTTCTTGAATAACTACTAGGAAGATGGTACAACCAAACAATGTCATGTTGCTGAAGTCAACTTCATTATGTTATAATTGTTGTATAGCAATGTAATAATCACACATTTGCTGCAGTGGATGTCACCGTCCTGAATTTGTATGCATATGTATGCATAGTCAGAATTTGAGGAGCTCTTGTGAGCATCTGCTGAAGGTTGTGCTTTAAGCTCTCCCTCAACACTCAGCCATTTTGTTTGAACTCAAAATAGCACTTCTGCACAGTTAAGTCCAGATTGCCAACTTTTATCTGAAATAGTTTTTTTAGCCCCCTGTGAGCTCCTTTGAGACAATGTGTGTGTGTGTGTGTGTCCTGAAATCCCTGGCTCTGTAGTCCCCGACTGGCTACGTCTCACACAAAGAGTTGTGCTTTTGCTCTGAAACAGACCTAATCAATCTCTGAGACAGGCTGGATTTTTTTTTCATCTGTCTTATTGTCATTCCTGTGGTTCCTCTTCTTTAATCTGTGTGCCCTCTCTGTTTCTCCATCTCTCTCTATCTCTCTATCTCTCTCATCTCTAGTCCATGTGCCCCCCCTCAATCTCTCTCTTCTCTCTATTTCTCTCTCTTTCTCCCTCCCTCCCTCCCTCCTCTCTCTCTCCCTCCTCTCTCTCCGTGTCCACACTTGTCGTTCTGACTGGCTGGGTTTTTGCTCTCCCTAATGCACCAGTAGTTCATTTTTCCGGGACACTGGAGCCATCGTCTGTGTTTGTCTGCCCGTCTGTCCCACCTTGTCCTGCTTGTTTAGTGTAATGAGGTGACGACAAGACTGCTGTCTCGTCTTTAACCTTGGTCAAAAAAGTTTCACTTCACCATGCAGGGTCTGATTTAAACTGTAGTAAAATAGTAGTAAGTAAGTATGTTCTTCCACCTGTTGTGATTATGACCATTTACTGTTAGCTATTAAGTCACTTACTTACAAAATATCCTGTAATTAAACCAATAATAGCATTAGAATTATTTTCCCTAACTCTGAAAGACTATACAACCTGCATGGAAGACTACCTGCATGTTAAAGGAAAAGTCAGGTATAAATCAACCCCTTATCCTTGTTACAAGAGCTCACTGAGTGCTGTCAGAAGGGAGAGCAATGAGAGAATTCAGTACAGCATAGACTAAATAGGGACACAGACAACTGAAAGTGAATGTCCTTGCCCTAATCAGAAAGCAGGAGCTGCTGTTTTACTATTCAGTCCTCATTATATCAGATACGAGTTCAAGCACCAGGGAAATGGGGGCATTGGTGGCGTAGCAGTTAGCAAGAACCTGGTTAGCATGCAGGTGCCCTTGTGCAAGGCACTTAACCTTAAGTTGCTCTGGCAAATGTAAGTCACATTGGATTAAAGCATCTGCTAAGTGCATAAATAGAAATGTGTGGATATGGGTTGATTCTCTCTCACACACACACATACTTTTCCTTTAACCAGCACATAATGCTGTGGTAATGTAAACTAATCCCAGCGACGGGCTAATGCTCTGTACTATAAATCTTTCATTGGTCTGGTGCTGACATGTTGTATAAACCTTGTGTTTATTTTTGTACTTTTAAATAACTTTGGATGTTTATTCTGCTTATGCTTGTATGTTTGTGAAGCGCATTGACTTGTCTTGGTTTGTGAAATATGCTGTGAGTAAACTTGATCTGTTTTGCATTGGCTGTCAGTAGCATCATATAAAGCCCTAAAGGTCATGAAGTGGAGATGACTTGTGTTTCTTGGGCTTGTGTTTGTTTTGTCTCTCAGGTGCTGGAGGTTCCTTCCGGAGCAACCCTGGCCACTCTGATGGGTCACTCTAGAACCGTGTTCCACTGTCAGTTCACTGAGGACGGACAGCATCTCATTAGCTCCTCAGAGGACACCACCATCAGGGTGGGTACCTTAGTCATCTCTCTTTCTCTGAATCTCTTTCACACACCCGTGCACACACGCGCACACAGACACACAAACACATTTTGACTCCTGACTCTCTCTCTCTCTCTCTCTCTCTCACTTTCCCTCCATTTCTCCGCATTGCACGTCATCATTCCTTCTTCCAGTACTTCTCTTTACCTTTTCGATGGTCAATCTCTCTCTCTCTCTCTCTCTCACTCTCACTCACTCAATCACTCTCTCTCTCTCTCTCTCTCTCTCACACACACACACACACATACACTCCCTTTCTGTCTTGTTATGATTCTGCTGCTGTGATGACTTTTTTTCTGTTTCACTGTTTTCCTCTCTTTCAATTTCTCTCTCTGTTCTCATTTGCTTTCAGACATCTGTCTTTCATTCTTTTCATTCTTATTCTTTTTCTTTGTCACTCTATCATCTCCTTCTCCTCCTCCTCCTTAATGCTTTTCACATTCTTCACTCCTTTTACTCTCTCTTTCTCTCCCTCCCTCCCTCCCTCTCTCTCTCTCTCTCTCTTCCTCTCTCTCTCTCTTCCTCTCTCTCTCTCTCCCTCTCTCTCTCTCTTTCTCTCTGTCCCCTGTGGCAATGCTGACAGGTTAGCCAGTAGGGAAGGTGTTGAGAGTGTTTTTGGGCTGTTCCACCTCTATACCCTTCAGCACCTCCACACTGTTCCACATGGCTGCACCAAGAGCCATCTCAAACCCGGACACACACACACACACACACACATACACACAGAGAGAGACTAATATTCTCTCTCTCTTCTACTCTCACCCACACATCCATATTCTCATACACACATGGATACACACACACACACACACATGCACAGACCACTATTCTCTCACTCTTTGACTCTCACCTGCACTTGCGTTTTCTGTCTCTCTCACACAATCACACACACACACACACACACACACACACACACACACACACACACACACACACACACACACACACACACATATATATATATATATATATATATATGGACCTATTGTTTGATGTCACCAATTGCTGTCTGTAGGGAAAAAAATGAGAAAATTTGAAACCGCATAGACCAAATAGCAAACCGACACTCTAACTTTAACTGAATTGGGCATAGGAAAATGAAACTGAAAGTGAGCTTCTGTGCCCTCTTGTGTTAGCGTCTGTTTAGTCTATGTTATTTTAAATTATCTTGTTCTTTTTTCTACTGACAGTGTGACCTCGAAAAGCAGGGCTGTGGATTGATTCACACTGGATTTCTCCTTTAAACCTTGTCACAGAGACTGATGAGATATTCTCTCTCACTCTCTTCCTCTCTTCCACGCCTAACCATGCACAAAGACACAAGCATACACAAACCTTGTCAACAGAGATGGAAATATACGCCATTTCTGTTTGCTCCATGTACTTTCTCTCAACAGCCAGACAACTGCTAAGATGATGCACCTATCACTCTTCAAGTGAGCAAATCCTGAGCAAATCAATTGTGTCCCTCAGAGTGTTGGCCTGTAATTTGTAATGCAATGTTTGGTCAGAGTTGCTCATCAAAGGGGTAGGGGGGTGGTAAGTCAGCAGTTGGGGTCTTTACAGCACAGGTGACCCAATCAGATCTTCTCCCCACTGCCTTAAATAAGCACACAGAGCTGAGTTGTAGTCACCTCACGCCTAATTGCAAGGAGGGATGTCATCGGCTGAGTCCTTTGATGTCCGCTTGATTAAACAAGCCTGTAAACTCAACAGTGTCTTCCGCCATCCTAATTTGTCTTCAGTCCGACACGCTCTGTCCCTAGAGGTCCTGCCTTGGCTCTATGGGATGGTGGGATGTGGAAGGTTATTTATGAAGGGCAGGTGGGACACTTTTTGTATTGTACAGAAAAGAATAAAGGTGTTGTATTATTCTCTCCATTCCTCTTTGGAGCACAATGAAATATCATCCTTAAAGGGGCTATATGGCATATTTTTGGCTTCAAATAACAGTTGCCCAGAAACCACAACAGAATGAGAGGAAACAGCCGTATTGACGTAATATCAAAAAATGTCTTAGCACCCTGTTGCCCGGATACCTCTAGAAGTTTTACAGAAATCATCTAGCATTTGTTTGGCTCAGCTCTCCTCCTCTGTGGCCTCTGTATTAGGATAAATACAATATAGAATGCAAAGCTGCCTTCAGGACCGCTCGAAACAACTCAAAAGTGTTTCATTCCAACACCACATAGCTGCTTTAATGTGTTGCCAGACCCTGCTTGCTCTGGCTGTGGTTAATATGGGCTCTGCTTATGTAGTAAATTGCTATTAAATTTGGTAGCTTCAGTTTAATCAGATGTAATAAGGGTTTTGCCTACAAGTGTGGGCATACTATTACTAATTGAAAAGTAGCCCATGGTTCTCAGTCGATGACTCTGGTCTGTAATGCATTTTCTGTGTCAGGGACTAGAAAAAAACTTTTAATGACTAGCCTACTGGCTCTGAAGTGGAGAGTGCCCTACTTTCTAACCTCTCGTAAACATTAAAGGGAATATGGTATTTTAGTACTGCATATGCCACTTAAATTAGCGCCGTCCCATAAATCCCCCTTTAAATTCACAGCATAAAACGTTAAAAAATTTAACCATTTAAATTTAACTGACTTGGATTCACAGAAATGGGACGGATTTGTGACATTGTCTGAAAAAGAGATGACTCTGATGGTGTCTTAACAGACACACAGTCACTCAGAATATGGGTCTCCTTTTACTGGACCTCATAGATGTAAAGAGGCATAGAGAAATAGATGGTTTGCTGAATTCATGCATGATTGACTCACACATGGTGTATCGCCCCCTTCAGGTGTGGAGGTGGCGGACAGGGGAATGTTCGGTTTTGCTGGGACACACAGAGTCAGTTAGGAGGTTTTCCCTTCTGCCCTCCTCATCCTCCTCTCCACATCTGCTTTCATGGTCTTTCGACGGAACCGTCAAGGTAACCAACAGGGTCGTCAACACAGACATACTGCATGACCTTGACACAGGTGTTATTCCTCTATTTGACTGTATGTAGAAAAGACTTTCTGTGTAGTTCAGTTATTGAGTGAGTGAATCTGTGTATGTGTGTGGTATGTGTTTTGGATGCTGTGATTTCTCATGTCTGCCTTGCTTTCCTACACACACACTCTCACACACACACACGCACACACAGGCACAAATAATAACATATAGAAATACATAATCAGAATCATTTCACATCGCATTATCAAACGGAAAGGTAGTAAAATGTGGCCACTCTTTGGCACTGCACATGTAATTTCTCTCCTCGTCATTGTTTCCTGAGGTTTGGGACATGAACTCGGGGGAGAAGCTCCAGGACATCACAGGTCACCAAGGCGCAATCCTGGCTTGTGACATCTCCCCCGATGGGCGGAGCTTTGCCACCACTTCTGCTGACACGACCGCAAAGGTGAGATGGTAAAGCGGGTGGAAGGTGTGTGTGTATGTGAGAGAAAACGTGTGTGTGTGTGTGTGTGTGTGTGTGTGTGTGTGTGTGTGTGTGTGTGTGTGTGTGTGTGTGCGAGCGAGAGAAAACGTGTGTGTGTGTGTGATTATAAAACACCTGTTGCTAACAGCTAGCTATAGCAATAATGTTAACACCAGCACTGTGAAAGTACACAAAGACTGGTCAATTATAAAAATATTATAATGATATCAATAAAAACATTAACTTAGTACTAACTCTGTTAGTACAAATCTGTAATCTTTAGAAGTGTGTGTGTTCAGTGTCGCATTGAAAGACTGAGACAATCAGGGACAAGAAGCAAAGGCCTGATAGAGTGAAAGGAAAAAAATAGAGGCAGAGAGCCTGTCTCTTAAAGTAGAAAAACTACTTTACCCACGTAGGACAAATAAATCCCCTGTCGATGCCATGATGGCTTGGCAGGCACTTTAATAGAGATGTCTCATGTCACCAGTGAAAAGTGATGGTGATAATGACTGCGAGCGAGAGAGAGGAATAGACTGTTGAGTGAATAGCTGTTAGATGGATGAGATATTTGCACAGGATTCCATCAAGTGTCACAGGCTTATAGTCTCATGAGGCACCTCACCTTGTGGAGGTCACCTGCTTGTGTGTGTGTGTGTGTGTGTGTGTGTGGGTGGAAGAGAAGTGGATCATTGTTGTGGCGTTGCATCTAACACATTGCCTTTGTACTATACACTGCCTTTAAGCAGTATTTAGTAGTCCTCTTATTTCAGTAGGGAAGTGTGCCAAGCTCTGTAGCAACAGCTCTCCATATAAGTACATGTACTTATAGTGTAACACACACACAGACATACACACACACACACACATACAGCTCATTGCTGTTAGCTCCTCTTGTCTAATTAGTGTTGTGGGTCATAATTGTGTGCTAACCTTGTGTGTTTTGGATTTGAAGAGTTGGTTGTCCTTCATGAAAACACACGCACGTGTGCACACAAACATTCACAGACAAGTGCATGAATGCGCACACACACACACACACACAAACAGAAACACGAACACGCAAAAACAGTTACACAGACAGACAGACCGACATACACACACAAACACAAACACAAACACGCAAAAACAATTACACAGACAAACAGACACACACACACACACACACAAACACAAACACGCAAAAACAGTTACACAGACAGACCGACACACACACACACACAAACACGCAAAAACAATTACACAGACAGACAGACACACACACACACAGACATAGGTGGTGTGTCCATAAAAGCTTGATGAGTCTCTGGTGATTGGAGCTGTTACTCACCCTTTAGATGGAGATGGGCAGTAATTAGAACTCTGCCAAATGAGCAGTAATAGCACTCTCCATGTCCACTGCTGTCAGACGTCACACACACACACAAGAAAGAGAGAGAGAATGAACAGAATGAGGGAGTGATGGGTAATAGAAGGGAATAGGTAATGATGGTGATGCAGTGTGAAACAGAGAAAGACTGAAAAGATTAAAAGTGTGAGGAGGCATGGACTGAGGAAAGTGTTGAAAGAGGGATAAAGAGTGGGGGGAATGAAAAAAGAAATGGAGGAATGGTTTGTTTTGAAAGGACGACATTTTAGATGTCTGGTGCTGGAAGTTATTTTTGTCAAGTGGTCGCTGGCAGCCTGCAGAGTCTTAAATGGCCTAGGCTCTGATTTAAACAGTGGACAAAACTACTAAAATAAGTTTCTTTCAATATACTGTAAGAACAAGACAAAATTCATTTAATGATGAATTAAGTGCCACAAGTAAGATCCTGCTCACAAACATAGGTGGGTCAGCTGAACACTGTCTCTCCATCCCATGACCCCTTGATCTTTCACCCTTGACCTTTGCCCCCAGGTGTGGAGCTGTGAATCCTGGGAGCTGGTCTACACCCTGAACGGACACAAGGACTGCGTCCGCAGCTGCCGTTTCTCTGGTGATAACCGACGCCTGGCAACTGGTGACGACAATGGAGAAATCCGCGTAAGATATTGTGGGGTTGAGTGTGACTTGAATGAGTGAGCGGGAAGGAGGGAAAGAGACAGAGCCTAAGGCAACAGTCATCACTCTGCCAACACTAAATGTCTGGCCTCAGGGCCAGAAAACACACACACACAACACACACACACACACACACACAGTCAGCTTACTTATGACCATACGACTGACATGTGCAAACATAGACTCAAGTTTCTCTCTTCATCCAAACACACACACACAGCATACACACACACACACCAGTTCTCAACCCTAACACACACTAAATTACAGCCTCTTCATGTCTTCCTGGTGTAATGCAGTGTGATGTCTCCATCTCCACTGAGATGCATGGTTTCTTGTCCACATCCACAACCGTGTCCCCAACCATACCAGCAGGCTCTCTCTACACACATTTCTCAGTCTTTCATTCCTGTCCTGTCTAGCTAGTATTCAGAAATGAAGAACAGAGTTGTGTCCCTTTGCTCGTCACGTTCTAAAACTAAATTATTTGTTTTATAACAAAACGTTCTTGTAGTGAATAAAAGGCCTTGGTTACATTTTAAATGTGGCGTGGCTTGAACAATGATGATGGTGGTGATGATGAAGAAGTATTTGTACCTTCTCAGCTATGGAATATGCTTGATGGAACACTGCTGAAGGTCTGTTGCCGTGGTGATAAGGATGCCATGGACTCACAGCATGGAGGCTGGGTGACGGATATGCACTTTTCCCCCGACAACAAGCTGCTTGTCTCCACTGGGGGATACATCAAGGTGAATTACACACTCACTCACTCACTCACTCACTCACTCACTCACTCACTCACACAAACACTCTCACACACTCACTCACACACACACACACACACACACTCACACACACCTGCATGCACTTACACTCTTACTTGTACTTTTGCACCCAGTCTTCATACAAAATTATACAGCACCACCTTTGATATCCTTTGTGTGTGCGTGTGTGTGTGCGCTTGTGGGGGTGTGTGTACGCGTGTGGGTGTGTGCGTGTGGGTGTGTGTGTGTGTGTGTGTGTGTGTGTGTGTGTGTGTGTGTGTGTGTGTGTGTGTGTGCTGTGGGGCTGTGAGGCTGGGATCAGACAGGTCAGACATAGTTCAGACCAAGCTGTATTGGTATTCGGTATTGGTATGCTCTGATCGATGATATTTGGAACAAAGACTGAGTGTGTGTGTGTGTGTGTGTGTGTGTGTGTGTGTGTGTGTGTGTGTATGTGTGTGTGTTTATGTGTGTTTTCCTCACATTCTGTCTCTTCTATACTTGTGGCATCTGTGACAACAGAGCTGTCAGTGTGAGGCTTGCTGTGCAGTACATAATCGCCCAGACTCGAAAAGTGGAACAGCAAACCCTGAGAGTATCCAAACCAATTCAAGAATGAAGCTTCTTTCCCTCAGCAGTGGTCGTTAAATAATTAATTTATTCTGAAATTAATTACTTTTCCACTTAGTCAAAATGCGGCATAAATCCTGCATGCGCATAGCAACAGTAGAGAGCCTCTTAGGCTTTGCACTGCTGCATAGATTTCAGTTCACTTAGGATGAGAAGTAGCTCCTTCTAAAAAACAATTTAGGCCCTCATCGTCAGAAATTTGAAACCTTATCTCAGAGCCTTCAGTACGGACATTTAATAGAAGCTAATATGAGAACAGGAAGTGATATAGGATCGGATCTTGACTGTGAGGGAGTAATTTCCTCTCTTGCGGTGCGTAGACATTGGCCAGTAATATTTATTTCTCTCCCTCTGTTTGACATTTTGATTGTTCTTCCCCCTGCAGGGGTTTATGCATATCAGAAAGAAAGAAAGAAAGAAAAAACATGGGGGGGGGGGGATAAAAAACATATTGGAATGCAGATCATGGTTTCCCTTAAGTGCATAGTATAACACTGGAAATTACACTGTCTCGAGGTTATTGTGTTCGTGGGTTCCTTCTAATGGAAAATCAATTTCCCTTTCTCTGGCGCAATAAGCACAAACAACCATAGATGTTGCAGAGATCACCAGAGAAATGGGAAATAGAAACTGATGAACAAATTCAAGCAGCCAGATAGCAAAAGTTGACAGGAAATTCAATAGCTGGCCTGTCCAAATCCTAGTTGAGAAACCTATGAAACTGGTCCTAAATGTAATTGCAATGTTACAGAGACATACTCAGTGCTAAGGATTGATTATGTAATCACTTCTCTTTTTGTGTTGTGATTGTATGACACTTTCACCTGAAGAGATGCCTACACTCTCCATAGTGAATGCAAGATGTGAACACCGACCAATTAAGTTGGCAACTGGTGCACCCAGAGGTAAATAGCATGAGAAGGGCTGTTTGGCATTTTCAGAGCACCCCCCACTGAACTCTGGGTAATGCGTTTTCATGTGTGACTCCACATCAGTGTGACACATCAAACGTTACCCCTGTTGTTTCAGAGGCGGTGATGTGGTGATGAATGCCCTTTTATCCTACTAATGAGCAGTGATGGATTAATGGGGTCTGTGGTGAAAGTGCTGTGAGCTGTGATTGATTAATAGGCCTGCATATTGCTGTTAGTGTTTCATCAGTCATCATTACCATGCCTGTCTGCAGAGCTCTTCATAAACACAGGAACAGCTCCACCTGTAACCAGTCCATAATTGTATTTAAGAGTGTGTGTGTGTATGTGTGTGTGTGTGTGTGTGTGTCACACACGTGCGCATATGTATATGCACATGTGCCAATTCCAGTAAACTTCTTGTTATGATCTGAGGTGGTTGTGTGATGGTACATACTCTCTCTTTCTCTCTCTCTCTCTCTCTCTCTCTCTCTCTCTCTCTCTGTCTCTCTATTTCTCTCCCTGCTGGAGTGTAGAGTAGAATGAGCTGACCCGTAATGGGAAATGACAGCATGGGCAGCTAAACATGGCGGGGGGGGGAAGTGATCTATCTGTGCCGGCTGGTGCTCTTTGATATCCATTCATTACATGTGGCTGTGTGTGGAACAGGCCAGTGTTGCATCGATCCTAGTCCAGACAGGAGGGACAAAATGGAGAATGGAGAGAAAGGAGGAGTGGTAGAAAGAGAGAGGGATGGAGAGGGGGATAGGTGGATTGATGTGAGGTGGAAGGTGTGGGTTATGTATGTAATTAGTTGGCAGTGGGTGCTCCTGTGTGTGTGTGTGTGTGTGTGTGTGTGTGCGTGTGTGTGTGTGTGCGTGTGTGTGTGGGTAGAATACCATGCTGCTGTCTTTGCTCTTTCGGTTCAATCTGAAGGTCACCTGTCCAGCCGGGCTGTTCTGACGAAAGCTCAAGCAATGTGACGTGTGTGTGTGTGTGTGTGTGTGTGTGTGTGTGTGTGTGTGTGTGTGTGTGTGTGTGTGTGTGTGTGTGTGTGTGTGTGTGTGTGTGTGTGTGTGTGTGTGTGTGTGTGTGTGTGTGTGTGCGTGCAGAGAGGCCAGGTCGGCTTCTCTTTCATTTTTTATACCTTTTGATGTTTGGATCCTGTTAGGTCTCTATGGTAGTGATCTTTTCACAGAGGACCCTTTGAGCTACTGTCTCTTGTCTCTGCTGTCTCACACACATACACACAAACACACACAAACTCCCAGTCTTATGAAGAGCCTGGGGTTCAGTCATCTAATAATGTTGATTTGTTTCAGCCTTCATGTACTGTATGATATATATTTAGAAAGGTGTAGTGTAATACAGTGGACACAGATATTTTAACTGTGTGTGTGTCTGTGTGTGTGTGTCTGTGTTTGAGTTATTGTCTGAGAGTGGCGAATGATGGGGAGGCCATAGACTATATTACACCTTTACTCAGGGTGATACACCACTGCAGTTTATCAAGCTGTCTGTCTCTGTGCACACTCACACACACACACACACACACACACACACACACATCACTACATCCCATCACAAGGCTTCCCATATTCCACATAGAGAAGGTGTGAGAAAATCAGTCATTTGTCTCTCTCTTGCACACACACACATACACACACACACACATACATACATACATACATACATACATACATACATACACACACGAACGCACGCACGCACACACACACACACACACACACACACAAAAACAAGGAATCTCACACTGCATATGAGGAGGGTGTGAGAAAAGCTCTTGCTCTCTGTTTACTTTCACACACACACACACACACACACACCTATAATGATTGTCTCAGAGTCTCAGTACAAGTCCCTGAACAGGCTTGCAGCCCAGAGTAATTCACACTCAGTAGCCTCCATGGTGTTGACCCAGACTCCCCCTCACTAACAATAGCATAAGTGCTGCAGCTCTCTCTGTCACACACACACACACCACACAAGCACACTCATACACAGGCACACACGCATACACACTCTCCTCCTACCTTTGGATCTCTCTCTTGCATACTCTCACAATTACACACTTTCTTTCTCTTACACACACAAACACACATACGCCCACTCCCTTTTCTACCTTTCGCTTTCTCTCTAGCAGGTGCTCACACTCACACACCTTAAAACGTACACACGCGCGCACACACACACACACACACACACACACACACACACCTTTTTTCTCTCTACTGCAAGGCCAGTCTCTGTTAGCCATCTCCTCACTTTTGAGGAACTTTCTCCCTCAGTGTTAACATCAGTAGTCAGAAACCTCACCCAGGACTATCAGCGCCATCAAGAACATCAATACCGCAACAACACTTTTCCAATTACCATTATCAGCAACAGCATCACTTCCTCAATAGCAGACTCTACAGAGGCATGTCTCACAACAGCATCTTCAGATACACAATTCAACCAATTCAAGCTGTAGTTTATTAGCAGTGGGATGTTGAAGGTCATCCATGGAATTGGTCTGTACTCTGGCCTTTAAGAGCCTCTGTGCATTAACCTGTAAGTTGCTCTGTGACTTTTACCAGCGTCCACCAAAGGGCTTAATGGCTTCTAAAATGGCTTCTAAAAAGTTGGAGGGTCATTGTCACTTTAGCTCCGTTATGCCAAATGGACTCGATTTACATAGTGATTTACATACGTTAACCCAATTTAATGCTTTCTTTTTCTACGTTAACCCAATTTAATGCTTTCTTGCGTAATTAATGTGGAATTCTCGGGTTAGTTTTCCGTAAAGGGCTGTTCAGGAATGAACGAGAACTGTGACTTGACTCCGCACTGACCAAGGATAACGAAAGCCTGTCCTCATTTTGATGAACATGTCTAAAATCCCATACTTCCCAATTGGCTGTCTAATTGGTAGCTCTTTATCATTTTCAAAAGTCATTGAATACTGAGCAAGATAGAGCAACATAATACGTTACAATGGGAGCAAACAAGAACAGTTCCGGTCTGCATAAGTTCATATCTGCATGAGTTTCACATAACGTCACAATATAAACTTTTCAGTAATTGATTTCAGTGATGATTTGACTCTGGTCTGCATTAAGGAGGATTTTCCCCCTAACCACTTGCGAAAATAGAGCACGGAACTTGACAAACGTTTATGCCTCTCGCTCCACTTTACCCTCCCTGGCAATAATGTTATTGTTACAATATGCATTATGGACACTGTCATTCACATTAACTGCAGCGATGCATTAGTTTAGTTAAAGTGGTCATTGCTGGTGTGAGCGGCCCTTAAAAGGAAGGTATAAAGCAGAGCATTGGCAGGGAGGGTTTGTCAGGAGCAGTTCACCAGCTGGAGTGCCCTCCTCAAGGTTGGTCATCTTGATGCCAGGATCAGCATAGGGATGGATGACTCCGATTACCAGTTACCAGTCCACCTTCAGAGTTCTCAGAGCCCATTGTGTGAGGCCATGGGGAGATGTTCATGTATATGCAAATGGCAAGTGGAGATTAGCATTGTGTCAGAGGTCTCCTGAAGTGTGCCCTGACCAAGGCTGTCCAGGTAGTTTTTGTGTACTGGCCTGAAAGCAAAGTGGTGGTTGTGTAAGAGGTTGAGCCCCATGCCTGAGGTTGAGTCATTAAGTGCTTTTGTGTGTTAATGTGAAGCACCACCTCAGCAGACTCTCTGCACTCGCATTCACCTTCAGCCTGGAAATGGACTGAAAGGCAGTTCACTTGACTGGCCATGTAGAAGCGATGTAAACAAGGCTCAGGTCATGGGGACTTGGACTCACTTCCCTTCTGTGCATCCCAGCATCTCTGGGTGACCTTTTCCATCAGGCAGACAGATATTTATAAGCAGTGTAAATAAGAGCAATTAGGACATTGACATTTCCACATGTTGGTAGTTTGGACGATAAACCAGTTCACACCAAGAATGATAACTATAACTGCCATGGTAAATAATTAGCTCTCCAGTTATTATGACTGATAGCATCTGTAACAGTGTCATTCAGATCACTTTCAGACTGATTTTGAGAAGGACAGAAAGCTGGCAGCCAATCAGAAACCCAATGAATTTTAGAAATTGTGGTAAAGTTCAGTCACCTTCAGGTACTAAAACAGAAGAGACATCAAAGCCTTAAGCCGCAAAGAGTAGAGAAAGAGTTATTCTGGAATAAGATGTATGTTACTCATATATTGCTCCATTATATTTCTTACCAACTTCATATGGTGGTTTACTGAGGCTTTGATCACATGAATCCACATGACCTCTAGAATTAAACATGCTAGAGGTTCTTCATCCTGATCTATTTTAGTGCACCTCATGATGGCTTCCTCCTACTACATCTCATGGTTCATGGCCATCTACAGCTTCACAGCTCTATCTAGTTCTCACGTCCAGGGCTGACTATTAGCTGTTAAATGACTTGTCACACAGGGTGCTGATCACTGAGGACCTTTTGGCGTTTTGGGATCCTAAAGAACTGTAGCCAGGCCTGAAAATGACTCTTGATAATACTTCTGCATGGTACACAGACAGGATAGCAGCAGGTGTGTGTGTGTGTGTGTGTGTGTATGTAAACATTTGAATGGGGTGAACATGTGTGTATTTTATGTTACCAGTAGATGGAGCTGTGTTGGTCACCCTCTATAGTGCAGGGCTGCAGTTTTGGGCGTGACCGTTTGACCTAAGAGCAAACTGATTGTATGTGTGGGTGGACAGTGGACATTCTATATATATATATATGTGTGTGTGTGTGTGTGTGTGTGTGTGTGTGTGTGTGTGTGTGTGTGTGTGTGTGTGTGTGTGTGTGTGTGTGCGCACAGTGATGGATGAGTGGGTTATGTAGGAGGAAAGCCCAGCTGCTGCTCCAAGCAGCCAAAACATCTACCTTATCGCTCTGTGTTCACACTCCAGCTATTGTTTCTCTCATTCCCCATCATCACTCTACCTTTATATCGCTCCCTCCTTTCTCTCGCTCCCTCTCTCTCTCTCACTCACTCACTCACACACACACACATTCACACAGACACACACACACACAACCCTCTTACACACACTCTCTCTCTCTCACACACACACACTCTATCTATCTACCTTTTTTGCTTTTTACCATTCCCTGTCTCTGCTCTGTATTTTCCTGTATTCTTTCTCTCCATGTCCCTCCCATGCCCTCTCTGCCTCTCTCTTTCAATCTCTCTCACATCCTCCTCTTATTCTCCCTCCATCAAACGCTCCCTCTCTCCTCTCATTTTCTAACTCTGTATATCTACCTTTGTCTTGCCCTTTCTTTCTTTTTTTTCTCCCATTTCTTACCTCCCTCTCTCTCCCTCGCTCTCTTACATACACACACTCTCTGTCTTTCCTTGCTTTGTCTCTCTATCTCACTCTCTTTCTCTCTCCCTGTACTCCTATCCTGTCTTT
>JAIFZK010000022.1:11655000-11695000 GCA_027481765.1 Tenualosa thibaudeaui
AGAGTTACTAGCCACCCAGCATTTTCACTAGCCACATTTTTGTGAAGTTAGGCTTCATGATTCCACAATAGTGCATTTGTGCTAGACTAGATCTAACTAGATTTAAAACCCTTTTAATTGTAATGGTAGCATACAGTGTATTTCCAGGTCAGCTGTTAAGGTTGTAAATACAGCTCTATTTTATGGAATCCTGCAAGCAACAAAGCAAAACTAACAATTAATTGGAACTGATGTTCCAATTAATAGCTCAGGAATTCATTTAGCCAAATGACCTAATTCAGCCTGGTTATATTTGGGATAGGTGTCTCATTGGGTCTGACCTTTAATTTTTTTTTTTTTTTTTTTGGACAAAAACTTTTTTTCCCTGGGATCATCACTCAGTTTGACCCTAAATGGCACCTGTAACAAGGAAGTACAAGAGGGGAGAAAACAGGAAAAACAAACCAAAACATGGACATACGTTCTCCAATGGCCAAATTCTCCAATGCTAAGTATAAAATAAATGGTCAATACAGAATCTGGGTATCATTCGTTCATTCGTTTTCTAAAATAAAACCATAAATAAGAAAATGAAAAAAACGACTCCGTTCTTCATTGAAAGAGTTGATCTGCACTCAGTTCTAGACTGCATGTGATTTCCATCTCATTTACTGGCCAAAATTGACTCACTTGCATATACATGTTCATCTAAAATGTTGCTAGATTTGTTAGTAGTTGCTAAATATAGCAGCCAATGGTCAGAGTTTCCGCCCAATAGTTTTATGCTCATATGCCTATGCATTTTATGCTCATATGCTCACTAACATCCCTCCCATAATTGGAAAGCTCAGATCGCACAGTTTCACGTTATGTGGATGGTATCTGTGTGGTCTTTCATTAGCAATTTAACAGAGACAAAAAGATGTGTATCTCTGTCAGGTCGGCATCGGATCTGGTCACGGCCACGCCCCCTCACTCAGACTCACTGCTTGTCTCCCCGTTTGCAATCATTTGAGTTATAATTGCTTTCACCTGATCCCCACCTTATTTAAACCTCCCTGCCACATCACTCAGCGTCTGGTCTCGTCAATTGCACTTCAAAGTCTCGTCTATGTTCCATCATTGTTTCCTGGACTCTTCGCCCGTGTTTCCTTCGTCTCCGTTCTCTTCCGCGTACCTCCTCGTTCCCTCAGTTTGTATTTCTGCTCCTTTGATTTGTTCTAGTGTTTTCCCTGCTAGTGTAGCAGACGTTATTTTATTAGTTTACTTCTGAGCTTTATTATTTACCACGTTACTTAATGAGTTAACTTCTGAGCTTTATTATTTACCCTTATCCTTTGTTGTTTATTTGAACCTATTAGTTTTCCCCGACTGTCGTCGTTATCTCCTCAGACTCCTCAGACTTGTCTTTTGTATCCCGCGTATTCCCGTATTCTCCGCTCCGTAAGTTTTGATTCCCTGTTTGGTTTGTTTACCCTAGTCCTTTCAGATCTCCCTTGTTAGTTTCGAGTATTTTCTAGTTTTCTGTTAATCTTAGTAGTTGGTAATTTTCTGTTTCCTCCACTTGAGAAGTGGACGTGGCTTTTGTTTATTCTTTGATTTATTTCAATAAATGTTGTTTATTTACCCCTGCCTCCATCCGTCTGTGTCTGACAATCTCCTTGCACTTAGGCAAGTCGGGCAAACGACTGCATTGCATTTGATTCTACCGCTGCAGAAAGGACGATGGGTCAAACCAACTCATTTGAGAGGGGAAAACTCCCTCAAATTAGATGCCACATCTGCTTGGATGCCAAGGATGCATTCTCATATTCACGTGCAGACAACTTTAGGAGAATATAAAAAAATTGTGAAATTATTGTTATGCTTACTACCCGGCCCAAAAGAGAGGTGAAATTGAACCGCCCATCGCAAATTCCCCCCATCTTTTCCGATTAGCCACTCTGGCCCTGTACAGCCAAGTCGCTAAGTTGGCAAACTGTTACAAATAGTTTCGAAAATTGTAACATTGTTAATGTCTTAAGAATGCTTGGTTCAGTGGTTTCAGGGGTTGCAGGATCATAATGTTAGATTGCAAGAAGACTGACCAGCTAACAATACCTTCAGAGAAGACCATGATTAAAGATGTATTGTAGGCCGATTGATTGAGGCCTAATTTCACCCGCATTTGATGGGGGGATGGGTTCTAATGTGAAGGCCTGAGACACACACACACAAATGCACACACACACACACACACACACACAGAAGTCCTCTCCTATATTGATTGTGTCTCTCCCCTGGTCCTCTGCCCCTGACAAGCAGCTGAACTTTCTTCCATCAGCTTTGTCTTCAGCAGTAATCCTCTTTGTGGAGTTGGGCTGGGGTGGATTCTCTTCCTTGGCCTCTCATGACGAGACCAACTCTCCCTCTCCCAGTCCTGTTGCTCTGTATTATACTCAAGCACCTACTCTCACTCTCTCTCTCTTTCTTTCTCTATCTTCTCTATCTCTCCTTCTCTCTCTCTCTCTCTCACACACACACACACACAGTTACAGACGTAGAGAGAGGGATATACACTTATCCTTTCACAAGTAAGCATTTATAGGTTCACAGTACACAGAGAAAGAGAGATACATGAAGAGGTATCTCTCCTGTGTGTGTGTGTGTGTGTGTGTGTGTGTGTGTGTGTGTGTGTGTGTGTTTACATCTCAATCAAAATCTAAATACACAGAAGGAGAGACACAGTCAGACTATGACAAATAAGCAATTATAGTCTCACATACACCCAGTGACACACACACACAGACACAAACATATATATGCACATGCATACACACACACACACACATACAATGATTTAGCAGATAACTGAGACATTGAGTGGAATAAGAGTCAGTAAAGACAGAGAAAGTCATAGCATTCAGGGGAGACAGTGAAGGGTGGTGTGTGTGTGTGTGTATAAGGGAAGAGAAATTGCATTTTGTCTGGTTAGAAAGTGCTTAAGGAGAGAATGGATAGAGGAAACGAATGATTATTCATGTGCCAACGACGGAGGAATGTTAATGTTGTTTCTGCTGTAGATGTTTGACATAAAACTGGCAGAGGACTTTCTCCTTCTCCTCTTCCTTCAAAAGCCCCCCAGCAGCCCTCAGACTCAGCAGTAGATCGCTGCCCTCTCTTCTCCTTGTTGCCTTTCGCCTCTCCTGACCTCTCCTGTCTCTCTGTCTTCTCTCCAACTCTTCATTCCTCTCCTCCTTTTTAGCTCTCTCCCTATTGCTGTCACCCCCACCCTCTTCTCTTTTCTATTACTCCTGTCTCCTCCCATCCACACCTCTGTTAAAGTACAATTTATTCTTTTACTGTGCCACAGACTTCTGTTCAACCTTCTCTCTCTCTCTCTGTCTCTCTCTCCCCTATACTCTCCCTGTATCTTTCTCCTTTTTCATCAACCCTTCCTATCCTCCTATCTTTCCCCTCTCTCCATCGTCAGTCCTTTTTTCATTCTGTATTCTCTCCGTTTGTCTTCCCCTCTCTCCTCTCTTGTCCCTCCCTGGTTGTTTGTATCCTCCCTTCTCCCTGCTGCTGTTGCCAAGCTCCCGTCACCCTTTAGACATCCTGACAGGCCAAAAGTTCTCTTCGCCACTCGTTCTTCTATGGCCAGACGGAGAGAGTGTTTGAGAGAGGGAGAGAGGGTAGTCCATCATACTGTCACTGCTAGGGAGAGAGCAGAGACTTAAACAGGACGATTGCATCAAAACCCAATTGGTCTTGTTAATGTGTCTAACAAGGACAGTTTAACGGGACTGCCAAACGGCTCAATTTTGCAGGGGTGTGTTCTCATGCTCCACTGCCATGCACTCAAATACACACGCTTTGTGCTGCGTACTTTCGTTTGACATTGCTGTGTTAGACAGCTGCTAGCTAGTTGCTACAATGTACCTGCTACTTGAAAACTGTGTGTAATTTCTCTTGAGGAAATGGGAATCAACCTGGACAGAAAACAGCTCCAGTGTGAGAGAAACATTTTAGTTTACATTGTTGAGATGTGGGTGGGGAGTTAGGTTTAGGAAACATTTTAGTTTACATTGTTGAGATGTGGATGGGGAGTTAGGTTTAGGAAACATTTTAGTTTACATTGTTGAGATGTGGATGGGAAGTTAGGTTTAGGAAACATTTTAGTTATGTGATGCATAAATGGGGAGGAATAGGAACAAAATTCTGACAGAAAATCATTCCATTCCACAACATAGATTTTTAAAAAAGTAGCTGTCATTTAGTTTGAACAAATTTCACTTATTTTTGTATTGAATTCTGTGTCTTGTCTAACTACATGCAGGTCTCTGTTCATTTTTATGGCCAAAGTCTTACCTTGAGTTCAAGATGGCAAAATGTTTCAAGAAGTTTTATACATCACCAATAGTGATGGATGGGAACTGAAGCAAAACATTTCGAAACGTTGCAACCTTTGAACTCAGCCTTATTGCACCTTCTGAACTGCAAAGAGGAACCTGGAGTTTTTCCTTGCCTAGGTCATTTTTTACCAATCAGAAGTTCAAAAGTCTGAACAAACAAGTGACAAACATTGACGGGAACAGCTATGTCTCTCTCCGGTCCTACCAGTCCTACTGTATTAAATTACTGATGTATTAGACATCAGGTGGACTGCAGTGGTTTAAGATTAATGTTATTATTTTGATGTCTATGTTTTTCATACTTTAGATTATATAAACAGGCTTGTTTGGACAACCATCCCATCCCCCTTTCTATCTCTTCTGTTCTGATTCTCTGTCTGCCACGTTCTGTCTTGTTCCATTTGAACACCATGGGAGAGGCAGATGTGGCAGACTATATCTGTCCTGAGTGGAGAGAAACGGTTCAAAGGAGGGAGACAATGAGGGAGGGCGAGAGGGAGGGAGAGATGGAGAATGAAGAGAAAAAAGAAAAGTCAGGAAGAGATGGAGAGGACGGGACAGCGAGGCATTAAAAATGTGAATTATTGAAGGCCGTTTTCTTGCTTTCAGACATCTCCATCTTGGTTGCATAACCGTGCCCTCACCCTGAGCGTGTGTGTGTTTGCATGTGTGAGTGAGTGTGTGTTTGCTGCAGGAATCCTCAGATTCTCACTAAATTTCATATATAAACCCTCTCATCCTCTGAGCTGGTTTTGCTGAGCTTTCTTGTTTCCTACACAGACTGTGAGCTCTTTAGAAACGGAAGACTTTTCTTTGTATGCCTTGAGTGTGTGTGCGTGTGTGTGTGTGTTTGTGAAGGGATGGGGGAGGGGTGTCTTTTTTTTCATATCTTGGTGTCCATAAGGACGTTATATTATGTATATGGTGTGTGTGTGTGTGTGTGTGTGTGTGTTTGTTGTGAGCAGGCATGTGTGTGTGTGCAGGAGACAAGTTTTATTTTATCAATTCATTCATATTTTCCCCCCGGTATCTTCTTTTTTGCATTTTTGGGTACGTGTTTGATTGCACCTGCCTCCTCATGTTTACTCAGACAGGCTATCCTTTGTGGATCCTGTGTGAATTGTGTGTGTGTGTGTGTGTGTGTGTGTGTGTGTGTGTGTGTTGTCTGTCAAGTTCATTTCTCAGTGTCCCATCCCACTCAACTCTCACTGTTGCAGACACATCTGAATACTTCATGGCACTGTTGGTTCCCATATGCTTTAGATGTGACACGCACACACGTACATGCACACCGCACACCACACACACACACACACACACACACACACACACACACACATACACTGTATCTTTTATTAATCACCTCCTTACATTCTTCCTGGTCTCCGCAGGTGTACACCTGTGTTCCCTCATTTGAAGCAGTTTCCCTCCAAACGATGTCTAACTCGTCTGTCTCATTTCAGAGTACAAATGCTGATTATTTTAGGCAATGGCGTCAAAGAGACTAATTAAGATACCCACTGCTGAGAGTGATCTCTAGGATTGAATTCACTTTCTTTATTTAGAAGAAAGTAGCTTTTCTGAGGTGAGATTGTTAGACAGCAACTATAGCAATACTGGAATACTGCGTGTGTGTGTGTGTGTGTGTGTGTGTGTGTGTGTGATCATTTTACCACCCAGTCAGTGTGAAATAAAAATTCAAGCTTTATAGATTGTATTCCTCGCAGCGTTTCTGTCAGGCCTGTCGAAGATGTGTGTTAAACAAGAAGGGAAGGCCAGAGATGGCAGAATCGTAATGGGAAGAACTGACAGCAGTGAGAGAGAGAGAGAGAGAGAGAGAGAGAGAGACGGATGAAGAAGTGTCAGAGAAGTGTGAGATGGCAGAGAGTAGAGCTGGAAAGATTGGAGAGAGGAAAAGACTGTTGACTCAAAGACATGGAAACAAGAATGGCAATAACTGTCAGTGTCGCATGGCGAGAGATTGAGAGAATGACAAACACACATAGAAAGAGAGAGAGAGATGGAAGGACCAAAAGAAATGATAAGAGAATCTGTGTGTGTGTGTGTGTTGCTAATGCAGGAAGTTGCAAATGAGGCACCATTTAGCCACTCAAGTCTGCTATGATTAATGAGTCAGTTTGGTCTCTCCGTGTGTGTGTGTGTGTGTGTGTGTGTGTGTGTGTGTGTGTGTGTGTGTGTGTGGCTGCATTTGGTGTATGTGTGTGTTTCTGGGGGACTAGTTTGATGCATATGCTGTGTGCGAAAAGAAAAATAGGTTCCTTTCCCCCAGAAAGCAGTCCAAATGTTTTCCTAATGGTATCTCTATGCTAATACAGAATGTAATAAATGGCCTATTAACGTGTAATAACACATCTTAAATAGTTTTGATTATATTAATTGATCAGTCCATTCTAATGTAGAAAATAAATCAGTGTTTGTTTATGTGTACTGACAAGTTTTAGCACACACACACACACATTCTCATGTAGCTACACTCATGTACACATACAGTACTCCAACAGACAGCATTTAATGAATAATTGAGGTGTTTGCCTTTGATGAGCAGTTTTCAAAGACATGAATCCTGAATAAGAAATGTCAGGCGTGGCATCCCCATTAAACGGAATCAGTTAGTGAGTCAGCACAGACACTCCTGCTGCAGACTCTGTGTGTGTGTGTGTGTGTGTGTGTGTTTGACAGTTTATTTATGCATTGTATTTATGAGCCTGTGTGTATGTAGACCTCAGAGAGTTTCTTCTCTTTTCTGAGTGGAAGTGAATGGATACTTCTGATTTGAATTCAGAAACTTAGTACTACCTGCCTCACTGATGGCATCTCAGCAGGGATGTGTCATACTGTGGCATTTCCATAACTTCCCTGAAACACTTCACTTCCTGTGTGTGCAGAGAAAATAAGTAAATATAAGCTGTCTTACAACAAAGCAAACAAAGACAGACTGATGACTGATTTTATTGAGAGAGAGAGAAGAACATGTAATGACATGCAGTGTCACGCACAACAATACTGTACAAAACATTATGAATATCACCGCCTTTGCTTTAAAAATAAACATTCAATGACAAATAATATATCATAAATTGTACATATTAGTGTCTTTGATGTTGTAGGAAAAAATGTAATAACCTATAAATTAATGTCAGCAAAAGAGAATAGTAATGTGATACAAAATGTATGCCTTGTGTAAAACCCTAACCTAACATAATATATGGCTCCACCAGGAATTTAGAAAAAGTAAATGATGAAATCTAGATAAGATAGAACAATTGGAGGGAAAGAAGTGAAATTCCTAAGGAAGCGAATGGGGGTCTGCAATATGTTTTACAACATGTGCTGTGTATTCTGGGGGGTATAAAAGGGAATCCTAATCTCCAAGAAGATGGGCTAGTTACTCGGCACCTTTGTGTAGGTAATTTGTCCCCGGCGTCATGATTAAAGAGTGCAGTGATCCACCAGGTTGCCCTCCTCAAATTTTTGACCACAATGTCCATATGTCCACCTGTCCTTTTATAAAGTAAATAAATAACAGAGAATATTCAGTTAAGAAGCCTACATATGCCATCCTTCTCTAACCATGTTTCTAACCATCATTCCTAACTTTTACACTCACTATTTGTGGATTATGGGTGTAATGTTAGTGACTTGACTGAGTGCTGTCAGACTTTAACAGTTCTGTGTGTGTTTCCTCAGTGGTGGAATGTGGAGAAGGGGGAGGCCCTGCAGACGTTCTACCCAACCGGCGCCAACCTCAAGAGGATCCATGTCTCACCGGACTTCTCTACCTTCGTCACCATCGACAGCATCGGCATCCTCTACATCCTCAAGAAGGTGGAATGAGGCTGAGATCCTGGAATGCTCACAATCAGAATCCTCCACATCCTGAAGAGGGTGGAATGAGGCAGAGATTCCAGAATGCTCATTGTCAGAATCTTCTACTGTCTCAGGAGTGGAGAATGAGGACCAAGCTTCCGGAATGCCCACTATTGGAATCCTCCATGTCCTGAATAATATGAAATGAAACTGTGATTCTGTTCAGTCATAACAGCATTAGAATCATCTTTATCCCGAAAAAAGTGGAATGACATTATGATTGCTCACTAGTAATAACAGCCATTCCCAAAACAATAAGTAAAAAAATCTGTGATTTCCGTTCTCGCTGTGGTTAGAGTGGGTGAACACTACTTGGAGACTGTTAAGGCTGTGTTTTATAGTATTTTTTATTATTTGTCTGAGTTTGTGATAAGTGCGTGATCAAAGGTGTTCCACTTTGTTGTTCAGTGGTCTCTCTAAAGTGAGCTGCATTATTTTCTAGGACAGTCTTTTCCATGTACTCCTGCATCGTATGTTACCTGACCTACATTTTAAAAATGCATGCAAGTTTTTTTAATTTTTTTTTATTCTCAGTCTCGTGGTGTGCCTTTGGTGTCTTTCTGAAATGATCTGTTGTGCATTAAGCTAAATGCATTATTGGGGTCCCTGCTGCAAATTTGCAGTCGTGCATAATTTACCTTGTTGATTCAGTACAGCCAATCAATAATCAATAAGGAACATCCTTAATGGAAAATTCCGTTAACCATAGACCTGTTTACATGTCTTTAGACTACTGATTTATTTTCTACATCTTTGTGAACCAAACTAGAAATGGATGCTATTTCAAATATACAGGAGGGGTTTGCTTTGCCATATGTAATATCACCACAGACCTGACAATGTGGTATAGCATTCAGTGAGATGTAGTATTCCTGAGCCATATAGAATCATACTTAGTTTGGATGCATGTTGCACAGTGTCTCATGCAGAGTATACTTCTCTGGGGTCCCTTGCCACTATAGTTGCTAAATTAGCAACTTTGCTGGGCACAATGCATCTTAGCATAGCTAACAAAGTTAGCAACTTTGCTGCAATACAATTACCCATACCTAACCAACTAAGTTGCTAACTGTTTAGTACTGGTTAGCAACTATGGTGCAGGGGAAATGGATGCCTGATCTAGCAGTTCAGCCTTGTTAAATGATTCAGTCCCCATGGTTTGGACCTGCCTCTTTTGAATGCCTTGCAAATGCCTTGGGTGCTTTAGTCAATCAGAATTTCAGATCTCTGAGGGTCAGTGGAGTTGCGCTCAGGGTAAAATCTTTGTTTTTAAAACAAAGCAACTTGGCACTGGTTATTTGTCTTGCATGATGCACATGATATATATCTGTCTTGCAATAAATCAGTTGCATTTGCATATTGATGTTTAACATGGTTCGACTGTTTTTCACGGACTGGTTTACCAATCCAGTGTAAAGCGGTAACAGCCGACAGGCTGTGAGTGTGTGTGTAAATGTAGTGTTTAGAGATGAGGGTGCGCATGAGTGGCGGGAAGAGGATGGTATGACGAAGACCACCTCCACATGTCTTCTGCGGTGTCTTTTTATACTCATTTTATCTCAGAGCCAGCAATCCTGGCTGGCTGAAGTGTGTGTGTGTGTGTGTGTTATGTAAAAGAAAGAAAAAAAAACATCAGCGGGAGGTTCCTTGATGCAGTGGGTGATTGACAGCTCTAAAAACGTTTGCCACCAACTGGATTATACACACTTGTCTCTGGGGAAATATGTTTTGTGTGTGTGTGTGTGTATGTGTTCAGAAGTGAGTGCTGGGTTGGCTACCATTTATTTGTAAATATGACTGTGTGGTTCTATTTTGTGTGTGTGTGTTCTTGAAGGACTGGCACTGCTGACACAGCGGCCGTCACACTCCGTCTGCTTCTGACACCTCCCTCGGACAGCGTGCAGATCTGAGCGGACAGGATGATGCCCCCCCTGCACACACACACACACACACACACTCCCCACCCCACATCACTGGCTGCTTCTCCAAATGTCAGGCAGACTTGCCGCAGGGGTAAACTGGCTCTCCAGATCAGTCCGGTCTGCATGTGTACTAGAACACACAAACACACACACACACATCCTATCACACAATATCAGACCTCATCAATCAGTGCCAGGACCACACAAATACTGATGCTCTTCCAGCTCAATTAACATAAGCCAGTGTGGTCCCTGCAGAATGGTAATTAATTTCATTTTATAACACTGCGCCTCTATTGCTCAATATAATACAGATTTGACCACAGTGAGCCTCTCATCTCAAAAACATGCCTCTGCCTTCAAACCCAATAAATCCAATAAATGATTTATTCATATCCAATAGTCCAGTAACATCCAACGATTTATTCTGTGCAAGCCACAGCATTGTTAGTTAAGTGCTACTGATGGATATGGTTTGGGATTGTTGTTTGGGTAATCATATACGTAGCTTGAATGCAATCTAACCGGTGGCTTATCCATCATTGTCTGTCCTGTTGGCCTCAGAGAGGGCATTTTCCCATCAGTCCTGTATCCTGTGGCTCTGAGTACGCCTGTGCTGTCACTTGTGTTTTAAAAAAAGGTCAAGTTGACAGATGCAGGAGATGTGGCCAAAGAGACAAGGGTTGCCGGAAGCTGCTTGGGAAGGATGGTAGGGGAATGCGGGTGGGATTGCGGGGTAGGGGTGGGGGAGTGTGCGAAAGGTCTGTTGCTCACTGGAGTCATCCGCTGAATAAAGTAGAAGGACCCCTGGTGCTCTGCCACTTTGCATTTGCTGCCACAGAAGATGGCAAAGATACAGAACACACAGAAGTATACTAGTGGTTAAGAAGGAAGAAGGACTGAGGAACGACAGACAAAACCAGCCACTCTAGCCATTAAAGGAGCACATGTTGATCAGAAGCAAGATCTAGATGTATCTAGATGGAGCATCAACATGTCATAATCAGCAGCAGCTTCATCTATAGCTGTCATGGTGATGAAACAAATGTAAGAGATTAAGGCCCTGTTTACATGTATGTAGATATTTTTATATTTTAACGGATATATTTATTTTTTTATTTTGTTTACACGTATCCAGTGGAATCCAGAAAATACAGTGTTTTGAAAAATCTCCACTTCGGAGGCCATTTTAAAAAATATCCATTTGAGGTTGCTAATCTTCTGTTTAAATATATATAAATTATATACATTTCTAAAAATATCTAGATATGTGTAAACAGGGCCTAAAGGAGAAGAAAGTAGAGATAAAGAACTACAAGGTGTCTGAAAGCACTGTTATCATTTTTGCTGATGTTACCCTCTGACTGGTGCTCAGAAAGATTCAGGGCAGTCCTTTTCATCAACCCATGGCCAAGACAACATTATATTCTGAAGTAAACACACATATGTTATATAGAGCTCTTCCCTAAATATACAATGGGCCAATCAAATAAAAAATAAGTGTGTCCACCAGCTGTATTACACCTCTCCATCAACAAGTCAAAGGTCATCATAGAAGCTCTAAAGACGATATTTCCCATAGGCTACTGTATAGTGGGCATGGTGGACTAGAAGAAAAATACCAGTTAGCAATCTTAATGCCATTACTCCTTAATGTGATAGGCTAGTCAGCACAGCATAGGCCTACAACCTGCTGCTATGCTACCTTCAAGTGCTTCTCGTAAGCTCCTATTTGTTTGAAACAAGTCCTGGGGCTTAATTCATAAAACATGAAGCGCAAGAAAAAATTGCATGAAGCTGAGTGAAATTTGCGGTTGCAACATTACATTTACATTTACGTTTATGCATTTAGCTGACGCTTTTATCCAAAGCAAGTTACACAAGAGTATTAACAATCAAGCTACATAGAAGAAATCTTAGAAAGAATACCACTAGGGGGTGTCTAGAAGGTGAGAGTACAGAAGTGAAGTCAATGAAGAATGAGTGCAGTGCTAGGACAGGAGATGTCTCTGGAGAGCTTCTTGAAGACAGACAGGGGCACCCCTGCTGCATCTCTGCACACACAAAATCCATTCGAACACATTCATACATCCAAAACACGCAAGGTGACGCACACACTCGAACGTTCCCCTGAATTCCCAACCAGAGTAACCATTGGTTAATTGATAAAAATGCTTCATGTTAGAATCAGGTGCGGAAAGAGTCTCAGAAAAGCGACAGGTGTAGCAGCAGTGTCTTATCCCTGTAGCTGAAGTTGTAAAATAATCTATGCTTCTGGGAGTATACTTTTTTACGGACCGAATAGGACTGCTCCTTCTGACAGCTTGGAACAACCGGCTCCGCTGTGACTGGAAGGCCCCTTTCCCCAACGTGACTTGACCCGACCTGTACCGGCAAACAAAGCAGTAGGCCACTGGTTCAATTTGATTGTGCTGGGTTGTGGGTGTCCGCCGTGAACCCCAAATTTGAACGAGTGTCTGTGTTGTTTTTCTTTATCGTTTGTTCCTACCGAATATCGACTGTTTTGTTTTATCCGATCTGCCTTTGTACTGTTTAATACGCTGCTCAGACTTGTTTCACACGGCATAACATGTAAAGGCCACGGGCCGTATTGTTTATCATGGCAGTTTTGTTTTACTTGACGCCCGTGCATTGTTAAATTGTTTGCTCTTAAGTGCAAATACGAGTAAAACAATCAAATTTCCTAAATAGTGAAACTAATGCGTTACTATGCTATTGTACCTGCGTATGGGGAAATGTGATATTTGTTTTACATATGGATGTAATGGCCCATGTTACATACTGAAAGGACTAAAGGACTATGAACTGAACGACAACACAACACGGACATTTTCACACATAAGACATTACACATTTGCATCCTGAATGGGACTGTTTGTTGTGAAAAATAGACTGCTTGTTGTCATTGTGTTTGTTGGTGACTGAATCCCAGCACTGAACCCCTGCGATTCCTTGCTTTTCGTTTATTTAAATTTCACCTAAGTGTAACGGGTTCAGCAAACATTTTTGTGAACGAATGAGTCTATTGAATCCTTTGTAAGGTGACTGACACCGACTTCCCCCTTTCCCCTTTTCCTAATTGAGTAGTCAGACCGTTACAGTGCGAGCACAGAAGTAGGTAGGAACAGGACCATTAAGCACTTTGTGGGATAGCATTAGTGATTTGAATTTGATGCGTGCAGCCAGGGGTAGCCAGTGTAGCTCAATGAACACCGCGTTCTGGACCATCTGTAGCGGTTTCACAGCACAGGCTGAGAGGCCTGTTAGAAGAGCATTGTAGTAGTCAAGGAGTGAGACAACCATGGTTTGTACCAGAAGTTGGATGGCCTCTTGGGTTAGGTATGGTCTAATCTTTCTTATACTGAATAATGCAAAATGGCAAGACTGGGACAGAGGCGACATGATCTTTAAAAGAGACATCTGGTGTGAATTCATCCATAGGCTTATTGTTTAAGATCACTAAGTGCTGTCAGTAGGAAAAATAACATGCAACATAGACTCGTGATCTGGCAACTAACACTAAGCTAATGGGGCACAGTAACTTATTTTCAGTTTAATTTTGCTATGCCCCATTCTGTTAACAATAGTAATTGGTTCGTTATTCAGCTGCTCAAAATTCCCATGAAGGTTGCTTTACAACAGCAATGAAAGCCTTTCCAGTACTAACATTCACAGCAAAGTGGAAAAACGTAAATAGATGTAGGCTGACCCTGGGCCACTGGTTCTGCCATGGCCAAGAGTGAATCAGAAACCTTTCCCTTGAAACAATGATCTGTAACAGCTTCAGACTATTACAGAGGACCTGGTGATGACTCAGGCCTCCATATTTGTCCAACATTGATTTGGTTTATACTATACATAAGCACTGGGCTGTGTTCGACATCTGTAGCACTCGGCAACACCCAGATCACTTGAGTATTTCTTATGCGTTTTTTTAATTAGGTGCGAATGACCAGCGTCAAATCAGAGTCCTCAAAGCAAGACTCGCTCAGACTCAAAGCAAAGCAACAGCAACAGCGTTCTGACAATGTAGATTACAGGTCTGTGCAGGATTTCACTATGGCTAAAATTTCAGTTTCAACTTAGACAAGCATGTAATAAAGTGGAAATGGAAGGCATTAAGTCTCTGAATGGTTTATGATTGTCAATAGAATTGCTACTGTTGCTATGTATCTACATCCATGAATGTATATGCAGTTTTGCTCCTTTGCTTAGACCATTACATACTGACAGTACTGAGAAATAATGTCATGGTTACGTTACGTAACCTCAGTTGTGTATGTGAGGAAGAGAAAGGTTGTGTAGGTATGCTCAGCTGAGCAGGAACTGGACATTTCCTGTAGGAAGCAATTTGTGATGGTGTCCATTATTTGAAATTTCTCATCTTGGTTCCTATTTAGCTGTGACGGGGGTTAAACGGGTTCTTTTCCGCACTACAGCTCACAAAGTGGGATAACCGTGGATCACTTAGATTAGACATATGAGGAAATTAATTAATAAATAAATAAATGAGATATGAACATTTTAAATAGGTAAACAATTATGATACTTTCTAAAGGGGAGCTGCATATGAAAGAGCCCTGGGAGTGTGCCCCAGAGGAGCACTCTCTTACAGTAAATGCCAGCCTTGCAGCTGAATCCCCAGCAGGGCAGGTTAATTAGCTGTGCAGGGGGCAGGTGAGCAGAGCTGATGAGTACATGTGAAATGTGACCTGTACACAAGAGGACACTCTACTGAGTGGCATTTCTGGCAGGCGTAAGAGTAGGTAAATTTGCCTGTATTGAAGTCATGAGCTCACTAGTATGATCTCTAGCTGTGATTAGAAGGAAACAGGAATAGAAATCGCAAAGAAATTACAAAGACAATGTCTGTTGAGATGAGATCTGTTTCAGGGTGCTGCTCAAAAGACTAGAGGAGTAGAGGAAAGTAACGAGGGAGACAGAATAAGAGCATGTAGGACTAAAAGAGACACGACGAAAAGAGAAGAAAAGAGAAAAGAAAAGGAAACGTACAGTAGAGAGAAGATGATCTCCTGATGTCCTCATTATGCCCAGGCACTGAGTATTAATCACTGTCTGGAGTTTGCCTTAATTAGGGGAGATCCATGTGTGTGTGTGTGTGTAAGAGGGAGAGAAAAAGAGAGACTAATTTCTACTGGCACATGGTGGTCTTTTACAGCTAGCAGTCATCAGACGCTAGGAGACTTTAGTCACGCATTAGAAACTTCCCATGTCGACATGTCTGATTAATGTTTCTACTGATGATACAGAAAAGTGGAACAAGGAAGTGTTTAAGATGAAAACCCATCTCTCCTCCTTTTACTCCCTCCCTCTCTCTGGTCTCAGTCCTAATGCTTCTCCTCACAAAACATCTCTCACTCTCTCTCACTCACTCACTCTCTCATTCTCACTCTCACTCACTCTCTCTCACACACTCTCTCACTCACACACACACACACACACACACACACACACACACACTCTCTCTCTGGTCTCAGACCTCCTGCCTTTCCTCTCAAAACATACTTTGCAAACATACTTTGAGTGTAAGTACAGTACATTGTAGGAATACAAGCATATATACATTGTACATGGCATATGTAGGTATGTGTATCTGCGTGCGTGAGTGGGTGAGTGCATTGTGAAGAACGTGTACATTCATAGGTGCATCACTGAGTGGTCATTCCTCTTTTTGTCGCAAATGTATACATATTGTGAAGCTAATAATCTTCTTCCTCTCCTTCTCTCTTCTACCTCTCTCTCTCTGTCACTCTGGTCTCAGACCTCCTGCTGGCGTCTCTTTTAGGCCAGTGGTTGCTCCTGGTGATGGATTTAGGTGTGGGGTAACGAGGCAGTCACATATTTAAACCGCCGTCATAGTGCATAAAAGTGAAGGGCCCCGTTGTTACTAAAAGGATTCCCAGAGGCCTTAGAGGAGGGTTGGGTTTGAATTAAGGTCCCCTGCCCCCAGGGGCGTCCCTTGGTTGGTAGTCAGAACAAGACTTGAATTCTCTCTTACTCATTTACTTGAGCATTCTATTCTCTCTCTCTGTCTCTTTTCTTTCTCTCTATCTCTCTCTCAGTTCCTCTCCTCCTTTTTACTCTTATTAATTTTTTAAAGTTTCTTATTTTTCTGCCAGGGGAGATGTAGAGCTAGGTGTTCTCCACCTAACACACACACACACACACACACACACTCACTGCACAGACAAATTGCTTCTGAGAGGCCATTGCTCAAAGTGTTATGTAAGGTCATGGTGTGGCCCTCTGGGTAGCACCACTCACAGTAAGTCTCACTGAAGCCTAGAAGCCGCCCAGCTTGATAAGTGAGGGCAAGCAGCTCCCTGGCTCCACTAGACTGGAATCATCAAAATCAAATCACTTATACATTAACTTGTAACGTACAGACTGAGACCCAAAAGCAGATTTATGCAAAAAGGTTTATTTACCAAGGTCAAGGATAATTCCAAAAAGGGGACAAAGCTCAGAAGATCGAGTGGGAGAAAAACTTAGGTAATCCAACAAAGGTAATCCAAAAACAGAGTTCAGGGGATAAACACACAAAAGTTCAAGTTCGCAAAAGTCAAACAAGGCAGTTTGCAGGAAGTAAAAATCCAAAGTAGCAAGAAGGTTGACAGAGTCCAGAACACAAGTAATCCAGGCATAAGCAAACACTGGCACAGGCAAAAACACGAGAATCAGAACAGCAACTCACGACATGGAACACGGTCAGACAATCAGACAAGGAGCAAGGAGAGAGCTGGGGAATATATAGGGAACAGGGCAATGACACAAACAAGGAACAGGTGAAAATCATTACAATAATCAAGGACGTGAGGACCGGGTGCAGAGCGGGAAGAGAGAAAGGGGCAGGGCAGACAGCAAAACATGAGCACATGGGAAAGGTAAACAAACACAGAACTTGCAACACTTAAATAGACCAGTAGGAGGCCGGGTGGTCGAGAGCAGGATCATGACAGTACCCCCCCTCTAACGGACGCCTCTTGGCGTCCCTTGGGTAGAGGAGGGATGTTGGCGGCGGAAGTCTTTGATTAGGTTGGGGTCAAGGATGTGCCGGGCCGGAACCCAGCACCTCTCCTCAGGACCGTAGCCCTCCCAGTCAACGAGGTACTGGGTGCCCCGGCCCCGGCGACGAACGTCCAAAAGTCTTTTAACAGTGTAAGCTTCAGACCCATCTATGAGGCGGGGGGGGAGCAGGAGGTGGATGCATGGGGCTACAGATAAAGGGCTTGATGCGGGAAACATGGAAGGTGGGATGGATGCGCGTAAAGGACAGGGAAGTTTTAAACGGACGGCTGTGGGGCTGATGACCTTGGTGATGGGGAATGGACCGATGAATCGTGGGGAAAGTTTGCGGGATTCGACCCTCAGAGGCAGGTCCCGTGTGGATAACCACACCCGTTGGCCTTGACGGTAGGAGGGAGCTTGGGACCGACGTTTGTCGGCCTGGGTCTTCATCCGGGCAGCCGATCGAAGAAGGGTGGTGCGAGTACGCTTCCAAGTCCGCCGACAGCGCCGGATGAATCCCTCCGCGGAAGGTACCCCAACCTCCTCCTCCTGGTCCGGAAACAACGGGGGTTGGTAGCCCAAGGAGCACTCGAAGGGGGATTTGCCCGTGGCGGATGAAACATGGGAATTGATGGCGTACTCGACCCAAGGTAGCTGACGGCTCCAAGCAGAAGGGTTCTGGGACACCATACAGCGCAGCACGGTCTCTAATGACTGGTTCGCCCTCTCGGATTGTCCGTTGGTCTGTGGGTGAAAACCGGAAGAAAGACAAACAGATGCACCAAGTAATTTACAAAAGGCTTTCCAAAAAGATGAGGTGAACTGGGGCCCTCTGTCAGACACCACTTCTGCGGGGAGACCATGGGTACGGAAGACATGTAGTATCATGAGATGGGCAGTGTCTTTGGCTGAGGGGAGACCAGGCAGGGGAACAAAATGAACTGCTTTGGAGAAACGGTCTACAATTGTGAGAATGGTGGTGTTACCGTCAGAAGGAGGCAAACCAGTCACGAAATCTAAAGCGATGTGGGACCAGGGTCTTCGGGGAACCGCTAGGGGTTGAAGCAGTCCGGAAGGTGGTTGGTTGGATGATTTATTTTGTGCACACGTGGGACAGGACTGGACAAACTGGACGACATCACTCCTGATAGACGGCCACCAGAAGCGTCTCTCGATGAAAGCCTGGGTTCGGCTGGACCCGGGGTGGCAAGAGAGTTGAGAAGAGTGCCCCCACTGCAGAACCTGCGGGCGAACAGAGCTGGGAACATACAAACGGTTAACAGGACACTGACTGGGACCCTGGGACTGTGGGCGGGCCGCTCCCACAACGCAACTAGGGGGAATGATGGGCTCTGGATCTGGGTTGTCTCTGCCTGAAGTGAACTGTCGGGATAAGGCATCGGGTTTAGTGTTTTTATGGCCAGGGCGGTAAGAGTGTGAAGTTGAACCGAGAGAAAAATAGGGACCAGCGTGCCTGTCGGGGGTTTAATCTCTTGGCTTGACTTATATACTGTAGATTCTTGTGGTCTGTCCATACGAGAAATGGAACCGGGGCCCCCTCCAGCCAGTGTCTCCACTCCTCCAAAGCTAATTTTACGGCCAAGAGTTCTCGGTTTCCCACATCGTAGTTCTGCTCCGCAGGAGAAAGGCGGTGGGAGAAGAAGGCACACGGGTGGATACGGTTGTCTTGGGAGGAACGTTGAGATAGGACTGCCCCCACGCCCACCTCGGAGGCATCGACTTCAACGATAAATTGACGTTCAGGATCGGGTTGGGTCAGGACAGGGGCCGAAGTAAAACGTCTTTTCAACTCTCCGAAGGCTCTCTCTGCCTCTGATGACCAGACAAACCTGACCTTGGAGGAGGTCAGAGCAGTGAGGGGGGTGGCGATGGTACTGAAGTTCCGGATGAATCGCCGGTAAAAATTGGCGAAACCTAAAAAACTCTGCAGACCTCGGCGAGTGGTGGGTGTAGGCCACTCCAAAACTGCCCTCACCTTCTGCTGATCCATATGGATGGACCCTGGGGAGATGACGTGGCCGAGGAAGGTGACTGACTCTTGATGGAACTCGCATTTTTCCGCCTTGACATAGAGCTGATTGTCTAGGAGACGTTTCAGGACCGTTCGGACATGGTCAACGTGCTCCGACAAGGACTTTGAAAAAATCAAGATGTCATCCAGAAAAACAAAAACAAAATGATTTAATAAATCTCTAAGAATGTCGTTGACCATCGTCTGAAAAACGGCAGGGGCGTTAGTAAGTCCAAAAGGCATGACGAGGTACTCATAGTGTCCCGACGTGGTATTAAACGCCGTCTTCCACTCGTCCCCCTCACGTATGCGGATCAAGTGATAAGCGTTCCGCAGGTCTAATTTTGAGAAAACTTTGGCCCCTTGCAGGAGCTCAAAGGCGGATGACATGAGGGGAAGAGGGTAACGATTCTTAATGGTTACACTATTCAGACCACGATAATCAATACATGGCCGGAGCGAGCCATCTTTCTTGGAGACGAAGAAAAACCCTGCTCCGGCAGGGGACGAGGATGGGCGGATTATGCCAGCAGCAAGCGACTCCCTTATGTACTTGTCCATGGCCTCCGTCTCGGTGCGGGAAAGAGAGTAGATTCGCCCCTTAGGTGGGGAGGCGCCAGGAAGGAGGTCGATGGCACAGTCATAGGATCGGTGCGGGGGCAAGGCGGGGGCAAGGCGGAGGCGCGGGACTTGCTAAAAACTGACTTGAGGTCCATGTAATCTGGGGGTACAGCGGACAGATCAGGAAACTCCTCGGGTTGGACAGGGACAGACCTCACAGAAACACTAGGAGCAGGGAGACAGTTAGCCTGACAGGTGGGAGACCAAGCAATAATTTTACTCTCCTGCCAGTCTATATGGGGATTGTGTTTGATTAGCCAGGGGTGTCCTAAGAGGACAGGAGAGTCAGGAGAGTCAATGACAAAGAACCTAATAGATTCACAGTGGGTGTGGAGCAGACAGAGACTCACCGGTATGGTGACCTGACGGACAGTGGCCAGCTTGACTCCCGTTAAGGCGTTGGCCACCAGGGGCACCTTGAGATTCTCTACGGGCAGCCCCCACTGGCTCACCAGACCGGCGTTGACGAAATTCTCCTCCGCACCCGAATCGACGAGGACCTCCGTCTCTTGTCGTTGTTCTCCCCAGGTCAGGACGGCAGGCAGGAGGGTTCGTTGGGCTGGTGAGGGGTTAGTGATAGTGGCGCTCACCCGTACCCCTCTCACGGGTGAGCGTGGGCTTTTACCGGGCAGGCGGCGAGATAGTGTCCGGGCTTGCCACAGTATAGACAAAGGTGGGCTTGTAACCTTCGCCGTCTCTCCTCCACACTCAGACGAGTCCGGTCCACCTGCATGGGCTCTGGGGTTGCCATGACGGGAGATGATGAAGAGGGGGTGACGAGACGGGGAATTCCTCTACCCACAGCTCCGGAAGCCCTAAATCGTCGACGTTGCTGGAGCCTGGTGTCGACTCGGATGGCCAGATTGACCAACCCCTCGCAGGTCTCAGGCAGATCATGGGACATTAACTCATCTTTCAATTCTTCAGAGAGACCGTTTAGAAAAGTGTCGAACAATGCCTCCTTATCCCAGCCAGATGAGATAGCCAGGGTCTGGAAGTCTATGGCGAAGTCCGAAACAGAACGGGAACCCTGGCGTAGGTGGAGCAGCTCCCGAGCAGCCTCGTGCCCGTGTTTGGAACGGTCGAAAACCCGCTTCATCTCGGAGGCGAATTCTCGAAAATCATCGCAGGATGGGGACTCCGCCTCCCAAACCGCCGTTCCCCACTCTCGAGCTCGTCCTGACAACTGGGTGATGACATAAGCCACCTTGGCTCGCTCGGTGGGAAATGACCCGGGTTGCAGGCTAAAAATCAAGGAGCACTGGGACAAAAATGAACGACAGGTACCAGGCTCACCGGCGTACCTCTCGGGAGGAGGCAGTCTAGGTTCGCGGAACAACGATGCCGCTTGAGCGGTTGGCGCTGGAGCTTCAGGTTGCACGGAGAAACCCAGGGTCGGCTGGAGGGGTTGAACGCTGGAACTGAGGTTCCGTATCTCGGCCCTAAGGTCTTCGATCTGCGCCTGATGCCGGCCCAACAGAGACCCATGTTGTTGAATCGCCGAAGAGAGTTGTCCTGGATCCGCTGGGTCCATCTTCTTGGTCTGATTGTACTGTAACGTACAGACTGAGACCCAAAAGCAGATTTATGCAAAAAGGTTTATTTACCAAGGTCAAGGATAATTCCAAAAAGGGGACAAAGCTCAGAAGATCGAGTGGGAGAAAAACTTAGGTAATCCAACAAAGGTAATCCAAAAACAGAGTTCAGGGGATAAACACACAAAAGTTCAAGTTCGCAAAAGTCAAACAAGGCAGTTTGCAGGAAGTAAAAATCCAAAGTAGCAAGAAGGTTGACAGAGTCCAGAACACAAGTAATCCAGGCATAAGCAAACACTGGCACAGGCAAAAACACGAGAATCAGAACAGCAACTCACGACATGGAACACGGTCAGACAATCAGACAAGGAGCAAGGAGAGAGCTGGGGAATATATAGGGAACAGGGCAATGACACAAACAAGGAACAGGTGAAAATCATTACAATAATCAAGGACGTGAGGACCGGGTGCAGAGCGGGAAGAGAGAAAGGGGCAGGGCAGACAGCAAAACATGAGCACATGGGAAAGGTAAACAAACACAGAACTTGCAACACTTAAATAGACCAGTAGGAGGCCGGGTGGTCGAGAGCAGGATCATGACATAACTAGTACTATTAACTACTACTACTACTACTACTACTAGTATTACTACTAGTATTAACTATTAATAGAAGCATTTCTCTGTTGCGTTCAATATCTGTTGTTGTGTAGGTCATTTTAGATACGTCATATTCAGAGAAAAAGAAAAAAGGAAGTGTGTGTGTGTGGTGTGTGTATATATGTATGTGTGTATATATAATAAATAAAGTAATAAAGTAATCAGAGTTATGAGAATAATAATAATTGCATGTCAATCACTGCAAATCAAACTTGGAATGTGCCATCATTTGGACACCTCATTTCAGCTTATTAGCCTATGTACCCCATATGGAAGCTATGGGGCTGTTTTCTGTTGCAGAAAGCACTGCGATACACTTTAGCATAATGGAACAGTGAACTCTGACCAGAGCCCTGCTCAGCCCTTAGAGGTTACACAACTAGTCTCTGGCTGTGGTGAAAAATACCTTATTGACTCATGAAGCGTTGGCTGCCGTGTGTGTGGTGCGTGCGTGCGTGCGTGCGTTTGTGTTAGTATCCTATGGGTAAAGATGATGGTAAGTCGTAAATGAAGAGAAATTAAATGTGCCTTAAATGTGCACTTAAGTGGACCCTTGACAGTGTGGAAAAATCAAAAAATGGAATGGTAGTAATGTTTATGGAATTCATTTGAGCATTTGATAGTGTGGCCATTAGTGTAATCATCTCTAGGAACCGTCTATTATGTATGACTCTTACACTTTCCCTGTTTGCAAAGGCTTTCAAGGCTTTAAAAATTCTGTAGTAATAATAATAATAATAATAATAATAATAATAATAATAATAATAATGTAGACCTCTGCCAAGGCAATATAACACCACTGACCCAAAATAAATTCCAGACAGTGTTACAGATCACCCCCAAAATGTAATCATTTGTTCCTTGTCTCAATACCCACGTTGTCCGAAAAGTTAATCCAAGTCAGTGCTGTACTTTTTGAGTTATCTTGCTCACAGACAGACAGACAAACTCAGGCGAAAACATAACCCCCTTGGTGGAGGTAATAATAATATTAGACTGGAATGCTCAGTTGGAACCAGCTGTGAAATGAAACCAGTGGAATGAATAGTGGCCACTGTAATCTGGGCTGGTTGTCTTCATGGCTCGAGAGGTGTGTGCTACCTGGCAGAGTGCTGCTGCCTGCCACTCCGTTGGCACACAAGACAGAAAGTCACCCTTGTTATTTCCCACCACCACCTCTCACTGGGGCACCTCGCTGGTGAAATCAGATCTGTGTCACTGCATTAACACTCCCCCCTTAACCCAGGTTCACTGATGCCAAAACGTTGGTTCCTACCACCTGTGATCACTTCATGACCTCTCATCCATTCTCAGACTCTTTGTTTTTGTTTCCAGCATAGAGGATTTCCTGTTGGTCCATATCAATTTGTGTCCTCCAAATACCTTCCCCACATCCAAAAACTCCCTGACGCTGGCAAACAATGGTTCCTGTCAGCTGCTTGCACTGCAGTGTGCCCAAATTATTGCTCCCCTGTGTTGATAGCGGTGGCTGGTGTCCTGTGTGTGTGTGTGTGTGTGTGTGTGTGTGTGTGTGTGAGAGAGAGAGAGAGAGAGAGAGAACAGATGCTGTGGCAGCCAGCACCATTCTTCACACAGCGTGCATGTGTGTGTATGTTTGTGTGCTTTTGTGTGTGTGTGTGTGTGTGTGTGTGTGTGTGTGTGTGTGTGTGTGTAGAGGCTTCCCTGTAATACCCCACTCACCCTGTGGGATAGCGAGGCCAATAACACACACAGCAGGAAGACCAGGACCTCATTACCCACCCAACCATGGGCACAGATGGGGCAGAGTTCACTCATACACACACATATACGCAATCAAGCATGCACACACACAAATACACTGCGACAAAGCGCACAAACACAGCCAAACACACACACACACACACACACACACACACAAACACCTACAGTTAAACACACACACATACACACACACATACACAAAGACAGTCATTCACAGAAGAGGACATGTTCACACACCTGTGACACACACACACACATTACACATGCATACACACACATGCGCGCACACACACAAACAGCCATTCATACTAAAGCACATGTTAACACACTTGTGGGGTGACACAGACACACACACACATTCTACATGCGTGCACACACACACACAGACACACACACGACCACCACTTGTAATGTTTCTCACTGAACCTGGACCCATGCCAGAGGGGAGGAGGAGAGGGAGTTTGTCCTTGACATTGGAAACCTTGTTTGTGCTGTTCACCATATGGGTGGAGTATAACCTGCAGCTCTGTGGATGGGTAGCTAAGGAATTATGGTACACAGAGAGACACTCTGTCTGTGTGTGTGTGTGTGTGTGTGTGTGCGTGCAGGTGTGTTTGTGTGTGTGAGATATAAAAAACATGTATGTTGTATATGTGTGAGAGAGAGCATGCGTGTGTGCTTGTGCGTGTATGTGCGTGTGTGTGTGTGTATACCTTCTGTGTTGCCTGGGGTGTTTATTGCCATGTGTTCTCTCTAGTCCTCTTTATGTGGCAAGGGACTGTGGAAAGGAAATGGACTGGAACTCTCTGCTCTCTGTTCCCATTCTCAAGGAGTACAGAAGATTATCTTCCATCTGTTCTCTCTTATCTCTCTCTCTCACTCTCTCACACACACACACACATACACAAACAGGCACATAAACAATAAAATACTTTTTCTTTCTTTCTTTCTTTCTTTCTTTCTTTCTTTCTTTCTTTCTTTCTTTCTTTCTTTCTTTCTTTCTTTCTTTCTTTCTTTCTTTCTTTCTTTCTTTCTTTCTTTCTTTCTTTCTTTCTTTCTTTCTTTCTTTCTTTCTTTCTTTCTTTCTTTCTTTCTTTCTTTCTTTCTCTCTCTCTCTCTCTCTCTCTCTCTCTCTCTCTCTCTCTCTCTCTCTCTCTCTCTCTCTCTCTCTCTCTCTCTCTCTCTCTCTCTCTCTCTCTCTCTCTCTCTCTCTCTCTCTCTCTCTCTCTCTCTCTCTCTCCCTCTCCCTCCTTCTCATCTTCTCCCAGCACTGGGTGTTTAGTAAGATAGCAAGGTACACAGCGCCAGACTGATAATGCAGTTCTGCTCTCTAAACAGACTGTTTAAGCTGCTTTTGTAACGTGGTGAAAAAGGGGGTAAAATCTGCGGAGTCAGCAAAGTCCCTCTTCTCTCCGCACAGTTTAGAAGCTTGCTTGAGGAGAACAGTGTGGTCTTTGAGAGCTCAGCTCCGTTGGTCGGCTGTCACACTGCTGCCCTACATACTCACATTCTGCCTGTGCAGCAGAGGGATTATGCATGTTTTTTTTTTGTTTGTTTTTTTCTCCGTGGGATCTTTTTTTTTTTTTTTTTCCAATCTGCTTCCTGTATGGGGCAAACCTGAGAGTTCACATGAGGCAAATCATTCTGGAGCCTCTGTGTTTCTATAATGCACAGACACACAATCACTCCTCTCGCTTTCTGTTTCTGACGGCTTTCTCTGTCCCATTTTTTGTATCAGTGACTGCAGTACCCCTAAAGCAGCCTATATTGCAGCAGACTGTGACAGGTCTGGCCCAGATCTGGCTCTACTCTGGCCCACATCTGCCCCCCTTCTTCTCCTGCTCCACACAGTGGCTCTGATCCTTCCGACTGGGTGTTGGCAAGATATGAGGTGACGTTTTATAAAGCTCTACGAGGGATAACAGATTGAGAGTTTTCTCAGCAGAGCGTATGGTGCTTTTGAATGTACAGTCATTTAATTATTAACAGCAATGCAGTGAAACAATTTTTTGTAAAGACCTCTTGCTGAGAACTGAGAGAGATTCACCTGCAGGTTGGGATGAAAATAGAAGAAAGAAAGCTGTTGCAAGCGTCAGTAACTTGCACAGCTGTGGAATGTCTTTGAGGGAGAAAGGCTCACTTTAACGGCACTGATAAAAGATTAAATAAAACTTAAAAAGAAAAAAAAGTAATAGAGTAGATTTACTGAGAGAAGAAACTCTGGTGTGTGCGTGTGGGTGGGTGGGTGGGGGCTAGTTTGTACTAATTACCTGGACTAGTAATAACAAATGGAGAGGAAGTCACGGGGAGAGTCACAGAGAATTATAGAGTGGTGTGATCTGGACTGTCCAAGGACAAATTCAGTCACTGGGGCTATCACTCTGAAGTTATGTATGGCACTGATGTTCGCTGAATTCTCTTATGCACACGCATTCAGTCTGGTGTTTATAAATGAATAAAGGACATATATATGTGTGTGTGTGTGTGTGTGTGTGTGTGTCCTCTGTGCAAATATGTCTTGGTTGCTTTCATTTTGGGCCCTCCCCAGGAGCTTAGCAATGGCATGCCGGCTCGGATACCTTGGTGTCAAAATTAGCCTGCTCTTTTGACATATTCTCGCAGCTAGGGGTAGCTTAAGGGGCTTTACAGAAGCTTCTGGATTGTTTGACAATGCTCTGGCATCTCGGTCTTCGAGTGGCAGCAGAAGACAGACTTCCTGAATCTTCCGCTTCTCTATTCTGGGGATGAGTCCACCACAAATACAGGAAAGTGGCATTCTGACTAATCCAGCCAGGTTTATAGCAGCCTGTGTCTATGGAGAAGGCTGTCAGCTTCATATAAACACAGGAGACTGCTATGTGCTAAGGGTAGGCAACTTCCCTCAGTGACAAATCAACAACCAAGTCTATTTATTATTACACAACACAACAATGTGTGTTGACAAACTGGATGTGTATCTGGGACTATACATTGTGTTTGTATACACACTATGTGTCTCTGTGTGTGTGCATGTGTGGTTGTATGCACATTCTGTGTCTGTGTCTATGTGTGTGTGTGTGTGTGTGTGTGTGCGTGCGTTTGTATATTTGTGTGCGTTTGTGTATTTGTGTGTGTGTGTGTGTGTGTATGCAAGCACACTTGGTGCCTGTGTTTGTCCACACAGTGAGGCCCTCTAAATTACTTGTCTTTCCATCCCAGATGTGCAACTGCAGCTGCTCCTGCAAACTCACCCACTCAGAAACTTTAGCACTGCAGAGAACAGAGTGTTAGGCCCTTAGTATTCAATCTCTCTCTCTCTCTCTCTCTCTCTCTCTCTCTGTGTGTGTGTGTGAGGTTGCAAGTATTTCAGTGTGAATTTATTGAAGAGTATAGCACAGCATTTAATGGTAATTTAGTGTTGCTTCATTGTGTCACACACATCGACACATATGCCTTCTCCATACCTCAGTTCTCTTGCCTAATATCAACGGTTTAATTCTCACACTCATAACGCTTGCATAACGTTTGCATAACATGCCCTGAAGATGCACAGGAATTAAATGTATTCCTGTGTACAGTGATCACATTGACTTGAACTGAATTAGAATTTTATATTCAAATACAACCCAACATCACCTGGTAACCTGAGGAATGCTGTACAGGGAGTTTGCTTACTTATTTACTACTTATGAATTTAGTGAAGACTCCTCCACTGACTTTGACTTTGGACTGAGTGTTTCTCTGTGACACTGATTCACAAACTCAGACGCTCCTGCAAACACCCATTCACCAAAAACCTGTTCCCCACCACCCACATGCACACCACCACCACCCAGGGCCTGGATGCAATCTCCATCCTGATCTCCGCCTCCTCCTACTCTTCCAGCACTGGCACTGCCATGGAAACCAACCCACAGATGGAGCGCCATAGATCCCGTTGCCATGGCACCTGTGTTTGGCCTTCTCTTCTCCCTTCTATCCTCTAGCTTTCTCTCTATCTCTCTCTCTCTGTCTCCCTGCGTGATCTGCCCTTCTTACCTCCCCATGTCACAGATGCCCGCGTGCCAACCTGGCTGGCTTGCTTCGGAGCGGCTTGGCACCATGTTCGCCGTGTCCAAGCGAGAGTGCCAGCCTGTGGGGGTGGCCGGTGCCAACCTCTGAGGCAATAACAGGTCAGAGAAAGCCGTGCTGCCCAAACGGGCACCTAACCCCTAAGTGTTGCCAAAAGGTGTTTGAGTGCAGCTGGGGGACAGAGGAGGATATCAGTCATTGCACAAGACTGGGAAGCCTGGAAGCCTAAAGGCACAGGGAAAAATGGGGGGAAAAGGTGAAATAAAAGGTGTGTGTGTGTGTGTGAGAGAGAGAGAAAGAGGGAGAGATAGTGGTTGGGAGACAGAAAGTGAGAGAAAGGCACAGACATGCGTATTGTTTCATTTTACTATTATTTATTATTTTAAAATTTTAATTATGGGTTCTACATGGTGGGTTTATTGTCCTTGTACTGTAGCCATGGTGATACACAGACAGACAAAAAAAATCAAATCATGTGGATAAAAAAAGAGGAAACCTTTGACTTTAGACTTCCAGAGAAACATTAGACTATGATTGACAGATGAGCCCAGGGAAACAGCAGGTTCAGACCTCTGTCTGTCAAAGGGAACACAGAGAGAGAGAGAGAGAGAGAGAGAGAGAGAGACAGACAGAGAGAGAGACACTTGCATAATGGCCGAGCCGTGCGGTTTGTGATGGCTTCTGTTCTCATCACCTCTAATGAGCTTCCTGTCATCTGGCTCCAGATCTCTCTAAGGCACACGCTGCTGCTGTTGGACTGATGTAACACAGAGAGGAAAAGACACAGAGAGAGAGAGAAAGAAAGAAAGAAACAGTATGTGTACACTATGTGTGTATAAGAGAGGGAGGGTGTGTGTGTGTGTGTGTGTGTGCTGCATTCTGGAATGTTGTGTGGTGAAAAAAATGAGAGCTGTTTCCGTGTATTGGGATTGACCTGAGCACTCTGCTCCTTTAGTGTTGTTAATTAATCTGTGAGATTATGCGAAACATGCTGCCTCTGCTTCTGCCTCCTGTACTCCTGCTTCCTGTATTGCTGTATTTAGCTAATGCCTGCAGGACAAACACCATCTGGGAGACTAGACTCTGTCCGCTCCCTCTTTCTCTCCCTTTCCCTCTCTCTCTCTTTCCGACATGCTGTTCTCTCAGTTCATATTTTCAGTAACTGCATCAATTTGTCTGCATTCTGGCTTAAGTGGCTTACATAAAAAAACACCTTTTTGACCACTGGTTACATTGACTTTTTTCATAGCCATTTATTGTGCAAATCTGTCTCACGGTTGTGTAATCGTAACCAGGTAGTCAAATAGACATCATTTTATAAAAGGGGTAACAGGTGGTTAACCAGATGTTTTGCTTACCTTTGTGGCATGTGCAGAGCATCAGGATTGGAAGACACACACACACACACACACACACACACACAGAGTCACCTCTTGGTCTCATCTGTCGCCCTGTTGTAATTCTTCATGGTACGGGGATATCAGTGCCTTGTCTCACTGTGCCAGACTATAAAAGCCCTCTGTGGCTCAGTGTCACTGAGAAAGCTCTGTGGGGTTAGGGTTAGTGAGTGTGTGTGTGTGTGTGTGTGTTTCCACTGCAGACCACTGCAAGACCTCTGCTCCTACCCATCATATTTTGTAACCCACCATCTAAGATGGCATGCTTCAGATCCAGCAGCACTTCACCAGCCTGGACAATCAATCAATAAATAAATAAGTAAATAAATAAACGACAACAGCATCCAATATCCCTTAGCCTGGGATGCTTGGAAGGCACAGAAGAGTTATAGCCAAAATGACACTGCTGTCATGGCAACAGCCTGGCCCATTTACATTCTCTGTAATGCCATCCCCTGACTTGCCACACGTGATGAGACTTGACAGTCTGAACTGTGACAAACCCTTGTGGGGAACTCTTTGTTTTTGAGCTGGGTTGTGGTGTGCTTTTTTTTCCTTCCTTGTAAGACAATCCCAGTGAAGACCACTTGATTAAATATTGAAGCAGTGCTGGCTTGGATAACCTGTGCTTCACATCTCTTGTGTGTTTGTGTTGCCCTATAGGCTGAATTTCAAAGCAAAAAGAAAACAAACAAAACAAGGAACCAAAAAACAAATCTAGCCCTGTGTTTTTCATACACTGCTCAGAATGGTATAGTTGGTCTTATGTTCTTAATTCACTTTATTTCCGCATTGTAAATTGCAAGTCTGCAAATAATCCTGTGATAATATATTAATATAGAACACATTGTTTTTCCTTAGGTGAGTGTCTACGTTGTAAATGCAAATGTATCCTATTTAAATTTAAATTTCTCAACCAGTCAAATGGATTCACTGGAATGTCATGGGGAGCCAGCATACAGACCTGAGGCTTTGCATGAGATTCACAGACAAGTCATACCATGTGCTCATCAGAACCGCATTTCCAGTGTCCTTAAGGCTATTCCCCATCATGCACACACACATGCACAGACATTTCCCTTAACATGCTCACATACTGACAAACACACACACCCTGTGCACGCATGCAAGACAAACACAGACACTCATTTTCTCTCACATAAATGTACACACACAGACACACACACATGAACACACATGAACACACCACTACATCTTAGCTGTGGTGTCAGAACACATCACCCAAACAGCCTGTTGTGTGCCATGTCCAGTCTGATTGGCTGTGGCAGGGCTCATAATGGCTGTGCATTGTCTGCTTCAGACAGACATAACAGCCCTCGACTCTCAGAGCATCCCAGACAGCCTGGGCGGGCTTGGATGGCAACTTCATCATGATATCTTTATCAGTGTTGGTTTTTACAGACAGCCTGCATGGTCTAGTCTCTGTGCATTAGTTTATATTCAGTAATCCATCTGCGTCATTTGGGCTGAGCACCAGCCCACCTTGTATTGTGAGTCATATCATGCTAGTTGAGAAAATGTGAAAAATAATAATTTAAAAAGTGAATAATTCAGCAACACAAACTTATGCTAAAATCAAGAGTACCCACAATACACAACATTAAATTTTTTTTTTAAACAGTTTTTATTTTATTCAAACAGTTGCTGAACATGTCTGCCCACCTGTGGAAATATCCATTATATGATGAAAATAATGTATGATTTGGTTTCGAGACTAATCATGGTCTTCACAAGGCAGGAGAGCACACTGTGTATTGATTCAAGACTTTTCTGGAAGGAGAGCGAATGATGTCCTCTTCTTTCCCCACTGCATTCCAGTAATAACAAGAGAAACCCTCTTTTTACCCTTGTCTCAGCTTGGCATCAGCAGCACTATTAAGTTCTGCTAGCTCTCTTTAACCATCTGTTAGCAACGGTTGCTGCTGCTGCTGCACTACTTCCATTGCACTTACAGAACACAGGGGAAGGAATGAACCCTGGCACATCTGACTGGGAGACGCAAGCCTCTAGCGCACCCTCCACGCCTCACGGTTCATTATCCGCAACTGAAAGTGCCTTCTATGAAGGGGGCTGAGCTCCTTCACACTCCATTTGGCTGTCTTTGCAGATGCCCGAAAGATTTGCAGAAAAAAATAACAACCAAAAGGGTGGGTGCGGTTCTGGTTCCGAATGCGCTTTCTATGAGAAGGAGATGTCCGCAATTAGCAGTCAAGCTTGACATCAGCCCCAATGCATATGTCTGCATGTTTATTCATTACCTCACTGCTTCAAACTTTAGTTTTTGGAAAAGGTCAAAGTGGTCAGTGCTGCATGCCAAGAAAGGCTTGATGGAAAATTAGCATTCCTGCACCCATCTGCAGTGAAGGCCTGCGGGCAAGTTGCACTGATGATTGGGAAAAAAGATTGCTTATAATCAAATCCCCTCCTCTGAAGTTTAAAGGTTTCAGTCAGACATGGCACACTTAAAGGGATTGTCCAAAGCTAATCAACACATAGCCCTGTGGTTCGGGATCATTAAAAGCAGGGCGGTGGTAGCGTAGTGGTTAAGGAACCTGGCTAGCGTGCAAGTAGCCTGAAAAGTTGTGGGTTAAAATCCCAGCTGCCCTTTTCCATTGTGCCCTTGAGCAAGGCACTTGACCCTAAGTTGCTCTAGGGGAGACTGGCCCTGAACAATTGAAGGCTGACAAAATGTAAGTCGCTTTGGATAAAAGCTGTTGGTAGGTATAAGAATGAGGGAACTTGGTACGTATAGAGCGAATCTGTGAACCGCTAACTGATAGGTAGGTAGTTAATGCTAACTAATAGGGGTTTCGCTACTTGGTCTATGTTGTACCCATACAGCACTCTGCAACGTCACACAACGGGGCTATGGGTTGATTAAGGGGGTTCAGTTAATACAGGGGGCCTACTGGATTGAACTGGATTGAACCATAACATAATGTAAATCATATACTTGATGAAATCTATGGATTGGTTATTGTCAGTTGCATATTACCTGATTTATGTTGACAACTGCATTGAACAAAACTTCATGGCTTCGTCGATCCTTTTGTCTAGAAGAGGCCTAATGTCAAAATGTAGCAAGAAGCTGCTTCAAAGTGGGCATTATACTGATTCTAGTGCTTGTTACTTAAAATCAAATATAAACGCTGACGCGATGAAGGCTATGGCAAGTGAAGTTTTGAGTGTGCCACAACTTTTGCTTCTAGCCTTTGTGACATCATGCTAAGGATATTTCAGACACAGTGGATGCAGTCTGGGCCACAGATACTGTCCCAATCTCTGATGGTATTTAGATCACTTTTCTCCTTCACCATCTGTGACGCTTGAGGAGGCTAGCTTAGGTATCAGCCTGTGTGCGTGTGTGTGTGTGTGTGTGTGTGTGTGTGTGTGTAATGGAGCAGTGTCATGGTTGTGCAATTCCGGTTTATTCCATGTGTTTTACAAGGCTATGAATAAAATAAACAAATCAACAAAACTGACTCTGGACCTCACCATCAGTCATACAATCTCTATGTAACAAATGAGTTTTTATTTTCTCTTTTTTTATTTTAATCTTTGACCTTGATTTGATTTTGGTACCATCTTTCCAGTGCATCTGTAATGCAAACTCATTTTTTTAAACTACATTACAAGTATGAACAATGAAATTGGCAAAATATTTATGTACACGAGAGCTATGGTCAGTCATACAGTATTACTGCGTCAAAATAGGAACATCTGCTTGTACGTATAGTTTAGCCCCATGGTAGTTGATGAAGTATTCACCTGAATTCCAAATCCACCCATTTACCATCTTCCTTAATACTATAATATATATTTTTTTATTCTTCTTGAAAATGGCTATTGTTCTGTAGCCCGATTTTTCGACATGTCATACAAAAATAATGTAACATTGAGACAACATTAGACAAGAATTGCACAACAACAATAATTAGAATTATAATTAACAGTAATAGAATCTCATATTAAACATTTAAAACGTCTCTCAATATGAACATTTATCTGCTAATGACATGCCACTCATGTCTGCAGACCACTCTAGGTGATATCAGCACTTACATATTTCTTGTTATACCAGGACCATGCGGTGAGTCCATTCACATTGTGCATATTCATATTGTATTGTTTGTCATAAAGGGAAGGAGAAAAAGTAAACAAACAAGAGAACGCAACAGGAAAAAAAACCCAAAACAAACAAAAAAAATAAACAGAAGTACTGAAACGGCAAACCAGGCAATCTTTTTTTTTTTTTTTCCCATGCCACTCACCTTAAGAGACAGAGGTGTTGTCTTGATTTTAGTTTGTTCGGAAAGCAGAAAGGTGTGTGTGTGTGTGTATGTGTGTGTGTGTGTGTGTGTGTGTGTGTGTGTATGTCTGTATATGAGTCTACCAGAAAGAAAAAAAAGAGAATATCCACAGCAAACTGTTGACAAAGTGTTTCCTAAGCGGCTGCAGTTCTTATGGACTCGATTAAAGTTTACATTCAAATCAAAAAAATATCAGTTGGTGTGCAGTCCTTGAATGCATATTTGTGTGTGTGTGTGTGTGTGTGTGGTAATATGTAATCTGAGAGGAAGGCATTTAGTCTTTGGGTCTATCCATTTTGACACCAAGTGAGTCCTTATCTGAAGTAAACTTTTTCACCACTTGAGAGCATCCATGTTTGTAGTCCTTTGACACTTTGACAAACAGAAGTCCATGTTTGTAGTCCTTTGACACTTTGACAAACAGAAGTCCATGTTTGGAGTCCTTTGACATGTTTAAGAGAAAACAGGCATCCAATGTTTGAGGTCCTTTGACACGTTTCTTTGAGTGTGTGTCTGTGTGAATGTGTGTTTGCATGTGTATATGTGTGTGGGTAAGAGAGAGACAGGGGTCCATGTTTGTGGTCCGTTTGTATTGTGTGTGTGTGTGTGAGGGTCCATCTAAAGGGCTGGCTACATTCTTTGCATTCCAGAGAAAAAGACATGGGCGTCCGCCATTGCCCTGTGGAGGAGATGACATCACTTATCCAAAGTGTCCCTCAAAAACGTCACCTCTCAGCCGGCCCCCCCTACCCTTCCTCACCACATCCAACATGGCCACCATGCTCTCAAAAATCTATCACTGCATATTGTAACTATTTTTTTTTTCTTTTAAAGGGGAAAAGGTCTTTAGGTTTAAAATCAGTTTTCTTTCTGATTACATTTCCAAACATTTCTGTGTATAGGTAATCTCACACAGAAAAAGCTAGCAGTCTCTCATACAAATCACTCTCCGGTTTGCCAAAAAAATTACTTTGACAACAAAAATGATTTGATTTTAAATAAAGAAGATGATGATAAAAAAATCTATAGAATGAAATGAGATATATGTAAGACAAGCACTTATCTTTTTATATGATTTTTTTGTGCTACACAAAAAGAAAACAAAAATTTTCCTTTCTCTTTTCTCAGTTTAACTGAGGGACAACCCCCCCTCTTATTTCCTCCGGTTACCATGACAACCCCCGAAAAAAAACAATAAGATCTCGACTGACTGTGGGCCGACACTGTCTTTTGGAGAGAAAAAGGTAAAAAAGTAAGATTGCTATTTCCTTAGCAGCAACATGGATCTGTTTTCTCATTCGAGCAGTCGGGGGCGTTGGAGGTTTGGAAACGACCGGAAGAGGTAGAGATAAGGAGAAATAGAGAGACAGGTGAGCAAAGAACTAGCGCTAAGCAAGGAATGGATCAGGAAAATGTAAAAGGAAAAGATGAACAAGCTAAATATGTTTTAAGAAAAAAATAAGAAGTAAAAAACAATAAAACCTCGGGCCCAACCCTAACTAAAGTACAGGTAAACAGCCGCGTGCATTGTCAGCGGTCCAGGAGGCCAGAGTCTGAGAGCACAGGGCTGAGTTGGGGGGCACAGAGGGGCGCGGAAGGGCCTGACTGTCTGACTGTCTGCCCTCTACTGGCCGGGGTTGAGCACTGCGGGCCTGAGCCTGGGCGCGCGGCCACCATGCGTCTGGTTCTCAAAGCCCGCTGCCGGAAAAGAGAGAGAGAAAAGAAGAGGAGAAAAGAAGGGAGCAGAGAGGGGAAAAAGAGGAAGAGGGGGGAAAAAGAGGAGCAAGTAGGAGGCAGATGAGCAGATAAGAGTGATGGAGAGAGAGAGGGAGGGCGGGAGAGAGAGAGAGAGAGAGAGAGAAAAGAGAGAGACAGCGGCAACATCATCATGCAGACGCCGCGGTAAACGGGGCGGAGGGGGGTAGGGCCGGCCGGAGAGACAGGTCACAGGTCACTCACTGGGGCCCGTGGCTCCGTGGGGGAGGCCTCTAGAGGGCGCTCTCTGAAAGGCACACACACACAGGAGTGGCTAGTGGGTGTATATTAGAAAATAGTGGTCTCATACTTGGTGTTGGCTCCTCTCTTGGCCTCTTGGTTGGGTTCCACTATCCAGGGGACGTTGGCATGACCCTTCTGGTCCATCGAGGGCTGCTCCATCTGTGGAGGAGAGGAAAAAGAGAGGGGTGGTTAGGGAGAGATGGAGAGAGAATGAGAGGATGAGAGAGAAGAGAGAGAGAGAAAGAAAGGAGTAACAAAAGGGGAAACGGGAAGGAGGAAGTTGTAAAGGACAGTTGAGGGACAGAGAGACAAAAAAGGCAGATTATGGAAATGAGAAAGTAAGAGAATGAAGTAAAACAGAGTTATATAGACAGGGAAAGAAAAGCAGGTGAATGTGTGAGAGAAACAGAAAAGAGAGAGAGAGAGAGAGAGAGAGAGAGAGCGAGAGAGAGAGAGACCAAGAAAAGAGAGATAAAGAGAGAGACATTGGGAGTAAGCTCTTTGGTTAGCCACACAGGAGCACACAGACGTGCACACCCAACAAGCACATGATGAAATGGTGTATTTTATTATCTGTTTTTTTGTCCTAAAAATATCCTAAAAAATTTTCCATGAAAAACACATTTTATAATATCCTCTTCTTACTAACCTTTATTCTTATTCAGATTCTAACCAATAACTTAAGTCAGTCCTTTATCCCCCCCCCCTTTCCTCTTTTCCTCATATCTGCAACCAATCAAAAGCTTCCTCTTTCTTGTTGCCATGGAGTTCTCCCTCTCAGCTCACTGCTCTTATGACTTTCCATAGTAATCGTTTTCATAAATACTACGTCCAAGTGTAAGCTTGGGCTTACACACACACACACACACACACACGGATGCATCCATGAAAGCACATATGCTCTCTCTCTCTCAATCTCAAACACACACACAAACATCCACACAAACAGGAACATCCAGGATTGAGGCCATTACAAGGTCCCACTTAATCAGCCATGTATTGTAGAGGGGGCATGACCCTCATCCCGCAATCTCTACTTTTCCATAGGAGAACAACACTCCAACACTAATATTATACGCTGAAAAAAAACAAAACAAAAAAAAACACCAATATTAAACGTCGTAAAAAATTAATATTAAACATCATAATCCCTACTGCTTGACTACCTCAGACTAACACACAGCCAGCGAGGGGGGAGAAGAAGAGGGGATGAAATCATCTCTAATCTCTAACAGGCAAAAAAGGAAGAAGAGCTTCCATTTCCCTGATGAGAGAGAGAGAGAGAGAGAGAGTGAGAGAGTCTCTCCGCTACCATCTCAGAAGGAAAGTTGAAGTGAAGGAGAAGGGGAGAACTGTGTGTGTTTGGGTGATAACTGCTGCTATTTGCTTGAATACTTTTTGATCTTGCTTTTCGCTTAGTGATCCGAGTTTTCATTACCTGTGTGTAGTTGGAGGTGTTGTTAAATATGTGGGCAGTTTTTGTTTCAAATTAAGTGTGAGCTAACTGAACTCGATATGTGTGTCTTTTTGCAACCATTTTTTAAACACACACACACATACACAGTTTGTTTTGTGTTAGACTATACATCAGTGATAGACGTGGACGAATGGGATTGGAAGACCACTCCGTTTGTCAGTAAGAAACAGAACGAGCGAGAACAAACAAACAAAACAAATAATAAGGTTATTAAGAGTTAGAAGGGCAAAACCAAATTAAGACAAATAATTAAACAGCAAATAATGAAAAACAAATAAAAATAAATAACACTCCCACAACAAAGCCAAACAAAATTAAACAAACACAGAGGGGAAAAAAAACGAACAAATCTAAAAAATGAATGAAACCCAACAGAAACAAACAGCGCAAACAATTACAACTAGGAGCGACAAGTAAACAAAGAAGGAGAGAACTCCAACAGCGGAGGAGAAAAAGGAGGAAAAACACAAGAGGAGACCTGAAATTGAACTTTGTGGGGGTGATGGAGGAGTCGGGAGGAAGGAGAAGGAGGAAGAGGAGGGTGGAGAGGAGGCCGGTGGGGAGTGTATATGTGCCCCAGGGACCAGCGGGTAGTGGGGGGCATGACCTGGGGGGGCGGAACACAAGGTCACAGAGGTCAGCGAGGGCCGGGCAGTGCTGCAGTACCCACACGGGTATACGCACGCTCGCATGTGCACGCACACACACACACACACACACACACACACACTATAATATACATTCTTGTGTGCAGATGGAAAGAAATGAGGAGAGGAATGGATGGAGGGATCACAGAAAGTAGAGGTAGAGAAAGAGAGTATGAGGAAGAGGGTGAAAAAGAAAGAAAGTAAGAGAGAAGGTTTGGAGGGATGATGGAAGACAGAAGGAGAGATGGAGGAAAGGAGAGAGATGACCGAGTTGGAACACACACACACACACACACACACACACACACACACACACACACACAAACATTGAGGCACCAGAATAGCCTAATGTTCACAATGGCCTTGTCAGCAGACATGATATCATCCATCATTTTGGTGTGACCCACAGTATGAATATGCATAATGTGTATAAATAAATACAGGTACACCACCACACGCACACACACAATAAAACACTCAACGTTCAGCGACTTTTGTCCTAGGGCGTTCTAATAGAGTCTATAGCTGAGTAGACACTTTATATATCACCTCCATCATCACCACCCAACCCCATGCGTCATGATCCATTAACACCGTGTGTTCCACTGGGCACTTTAAAAATACAGTAGGCTACGTTCTCCACCCCTGCAACATTTACTAGCATAATTGGTGTGAAGCTGTTTACGACTGTCCTCCACACACACACACTCACTCACACACCCCTCACAAAATGGGGGTGATGACATTCCCCCTCAGCCTTCTTGACCTAAATTAGGAGCCCAGAGAAAAGGGAAAGTCATGTGGAGGGTTTTGTATGTCTACACACCTCGTGCAGCCATTACTGTGGTGCAGACAGCAGACGCCAATGCCTTATTTAAACCCTTTAAAGTCTTTTTATGCATCTTCTATGCTATTAAATACACTGTATGAAATCCAATACAGGCCAATGGGGGTTTAATGGCACATACCTCCAGAAGTGGCCTGGGACATTGTGTTATTGGATATTAACTAGTTTTAAGAGGTTCGCAGTGTTGAGGGAGAGCCGGGGAATGGTGGTGGAGGGGGAAAAGGGGGTGTGTGTGTGAGTGACTGTGCCTGACAGGTGTGCTCCCTGGTTGGGGAGGAGAGGGCAGGGAAGAGCCTCCTGGAAGACCTGGAGGTGGAGGCTCCTGTGAGCAGAGCACATACAACAAGGGTGTGACTTTCACTTTTACTGTGGGCGCAGTGAGATGGATTTTGACATTAAACATTTATCACAATAATACCCATACACACACACACACACACACACACACACACACACACACACACACACACACACACACACACACACACACAAAAGCAAAAAACAATTCACAAATGAGCTGAAAGTATACCTCTGACTTAAATTCTTATTCCTGTTGCTCACTCACATGCACAAACTCACACACACACACAATCACACCCTCACACAACTCCCTTACTCACACTCCAGCTTACATGCTAGTGCACTTACTGACTTAGTGACTTTCTCTCTCTATCTCCCACACACACACACACACACACACACACACACACACACACATTACTGCACACAGAAATGATTTATGAAAGCCAGACGTCAAGAGGTGGCCTGGAGGGGATCATTTAACAGAGTGTGAGATGGTGGAGTTGTTCAGCACATTCAATCCATCAGTGCCCACGGGGCATCGCCTCTAGACTCCTTCTCTAAAAGGAGGGAGGATGTCCGTCCAGTGAAATGCCCCAATCCCAGCCCAATATAAAGCCATTTATCCAATAAAATGGCCCCAATCCCAGCCCAATATAAAGCCATTCGTCCAATAGAATGCCCCAATCCCATCCTCAAGTAGGATGCCATCTCCATCTTACTGTGCTGTAGCTTAGCTTAGCATTTAGTCGTTTCCTGGGAAAGGAGAAGACACAGGGGCTGAGAAGCAGGATGACACCAAGGAGAGGAGACGACAACATGGAGGTTGTGACAGTCCTGTGTGACAGTGTCTGAGAGAGACTGAGTAGAGACATAGAGAAAGAAGAGAGAGAGACAGCGAGAAGACATGAAAATGAAGGGTAGAACAAAACTGTTCAGAAAAAAATCTAAATTGAAAGGGACAGATAGAAAGAAAGGAGAGGGAGACAGAGAGAGTAAGAGAGTAACAGGAAAGAGATTAACTAAAAAGAGGGAGGAGTATGCGTGTGTGTGTGAGAGAGAGAGAGGGACCAAGAAGGAGCAAGAATGAGTGCGAGATTAAAATAGAAAGAAATAGTGGAAGAGACAGAT
>JAIFZK010000022.1:11702500-11710000 GCA_027481765.1 Tenualosa thibaudeaui
TGTGTGTGTGTGTGTGTGTTTGCGTGTGTGTGACAAGAGGACAGAGGGGGCAGGCGGGGTCTTCGCTTCGCTTCGTGTTATACCCACTGACATGCCCTGATCCGCTTGCAAGCAGTGGACTGTAATATCATTACAGCACAGATGCTTGAAAGATGGAGGACTTTCAGTGAATTTTTTTTTTTTTTTTTTTTTTTTTTTTTACGGTACAATAGCGACAAGCTCTCTCCCAGTAAAACACATTAAATATACATTTACTGGAGAGGCTGTTGTTTTTATTTCATTTATTGAGTTTTTCAGAACAATGAACCCAGACAAGACCTAATACTCTTGTGCACCCATAAAAACCTCAAGTAATTAATTCCTTAATATAAACTCTACAGCTATTGAACAGTGTTCCACTGATGGCTTATGAGTAAGTGAGTTTCTCTCACGGCTGTGTGTGTGTGTGTGTGTGTGTGTGTGCGTGCGTGTGTGTGTGCAGGGCTGTCTGCTGGAGGAGAGATGATGCTGATGCTCTCTCTACACTCTGACTTAATGATGGGAGCAGGATGGGTGCACTAAGCAGAGGGGGAAGTGATGCCAGATCCACAGGTCAAAGAGAGGATAGAGAGACAAGAGAGAGGAGAGAAAAAAAGATGAGAGGAGAAGAGAGAGGGGAAGAAGAGGATGAAGACAGAAAGGAAGACAAGACAGACAGAGAGTCAGAGAGAGAGAGAGAAACAGAAGAAAAAAAGAGAGAGAGTGGTGTTGAATTTATCTTACGATGACAGGTGTTCCTAAATCCCTATCTTATTTTCATCCCCTCCTCATCTCCTTCAGAGATTTATTGTGGGGCTATGAAGTCTGAGGCAGACAACAGAGGAGATGCCATAAACTCCACTGCACACTGCAAACTGAACTGAACTTCCTCTGAACCGCCGGTCAGACGCCAAACAGCCGCAACAACAACAACAATGACAATAAAAACACGAAGGCAAAAAATAATCTCTATGACAAACCAGGCTCTCCCCCCCTCTCTCCCACTATGAAACAAGGGATGAGTGAACGAGTGCAACCCATGTAATCTTATCAGCTGGCCTCTCTCATCTCTCTCCACCTCTACCTCTATGATCTTATCCTCTACTCTCTAGATTGCATTTTTTCTCTGTCCCAGGATGAACCTCTCACGTACAGCCAATCCTATTCGGAGATAACTGCATTTTGTGAGCCAATTGAATTTCAGATTTCATACTTTTGCATTGTGGTCTTGTGCAGCAGAATCATCGAGGCGCATTGCCGGGGCAGGGAACCAATCAGGTGTCTGTGTCATGGTAACAGTGGTGGCTTTACATAACCTTTGGTCTAAATTTACTCTGGTGCTGAGAATAACCGCCAAAGAAGAAGCTGAGTGGTATTGATCCAAGGCTGAGACACTGAATAACTGAGAGGTGTGTGTGTGTAGGTGTGTGTGTGTGTGGCGTAACACACTCTTGCGGTGCACTCATCCAAACACCACACAGGTGTTTATAACCATACACAAATATACACATAAACATCCCCCAACACACACACACACACACACACACACACACGCACACATACAAACGGAAGAGAGAAACGGAAATGATTGGGTTCCCATCAAAGACTGTGTTTGTGCATGTGTGGTTTACGTGTGTGGTGTGTAATTATTGACAGCAGACAGAGCGCATGTACACACACCACATCTGACACGTCAACACTTATAGTGCACTTATCGTCCACACCACATCTGACACGTCAACACTTATAGTGCACTTATCGTCAACACTTATAGTGCACTTATCGTCCACACCACATCTGACACGTCAACACTTATAGTGCACTTATCGTCCACACCACATCTGACACGTCAACACTTATAGTGCACTTATCGTCCACACCACATCTGACACGTCAACACTTATAGTGCACTTATCGTCAACACTTATAGTGCACTTATCGTCCACACCACATCTGACACGTCAACACTTATAGTGCACTTATCGTCCACACCACATCTGACACGTCAACACTTATAGTGCACTTATCGTCCACACCACATCTGACACGTCAACACTTATAGTGCACTTATCGTCCACACCACATCTGACACGTCAACACTTATAGTGCACTTATCGTCCACATCACGACTTACGTATGCCTCGTAGTCACATGACTGGAAGATCAGTTTCTCTGGATGATGCTGCCAGTACTGCACTGGGGTGGATGATGTGGCCTCGTTGGGGGGTCGCAACGTGATTGGTTCACACCATTCTCCTTGCTGAAAAACAACAATGAATCATTCAATCAAACATCAGTATCAGCCTATGCAGTTTAAGCCATAGCAACAACAGCATAGACACCCCTATACACAGACTCATCTATCTATTGTAGGGTGTCTAAACCACATTTAACATGTAAACCTGGATCAAAAGTCGTAGACTAGAGTATCATATACCCCCAGCATAGAAAACGGAGCAACAGCAAAAACTGTCATAGTGATTGACACTGTGCCTGACATGAGATTAAAACATAGGAAAGAATGAGTAATAAAAATAGACACTGTTAACGAGGAGCAATAAAACTGAAATTACTGTAAGAAAAGGATCGAGAAGAAAGTGTTAACAAAGAGCACTGGTCAAGGAGACCCCCTGAGAACAATTTTGGTTTAAATGATTTTTGACATTTTGCAATTTATTTCAATTAACTATTCTGGAAAACAAAATACTTCTGTTTCTCTTGGCCTATCCTTTGCTTGCCCTTGCTTTTGAAAGTCAGCGCACACACACACACACACACACACACGAGCAATGTTCGCCTCTTTTCACTGTGCTGGCTGGCTGTGGGTAAATTGCCAGCTCGACTGCCGAATTGAATCTGTCGAGGGTGTTAATTTGCCCCCCCCCAAACCTCAACCCCCACCCCCCCTCTGCTCTGCACCTCCTCAGTTCACAGCGGTAGCTGATGGGCCCCTGCAGCTGTGGGGAGCCTCTCCACCCAGCAGGGTCTGTTTGTTTTTTTTCTTTCTTTTTTTTTCTTAAACTAGCCAATTCTGGAAGCTTCCGCTCACAACTCGCTAAGGACAAGGGAGAATTCATTAAGGCTCTGTGCTTAATTTTTGCCTGACGTTTCCTCCAAACAAACAAACTAACCAATAGAAGAGGAACTTCATCTCCTAAGCTCCTTGCTACCCATCCTAAAAAAAGCTCATCTTTTCTCCTTAATGACTTCTTCATCTCTCTTTGTCTGAATTATACCTTTTCCTTACTTATGTGTTTAAACTGTCCTCATCTCTATCGATTTTTGATTCAAATATAAATTAGCAAATTCAAAATGCTCCACTGGGATGATAAATAAAGACATAGGTACTGTCAAGTAATTCATCCAAGGGGTACACAACAATAAATCCAAGTGTCTACATGTGGATTTACTAATAGCATTAGCATATAATTAGCACATATCACAAATTAGCATATATAGTCTCTCTCATTGTCATTCTCTTTCTCCTCCCTCTAGCTCTCCATCTCTATCTCTTTCCCTTTTTTAACTGTTCATATCTGTGGCAAAGTTGTGCGTCAACAGTGGTGCTGACGTGGGTCTGAGTTTGTGGTCTGAGATTCTCCCTGAGCCATAAGAGGGGCTGGAGGCTGTAGCTGAAGCCGTGTGTGTGTGTGTGTGTGTGTGTGTGTGTGTGTGTGCGTGGGTACGCGCGCACAATGAGGATATGAAATAAAAACTCGCTCGCTTTGAGAAGATAATTCCTCAGTAGCTCTGAGATGTCCACTGTGCTGCCGCCACTGTCTGCTGTGACTCAATCCGCTTGTGCCGGACGGACGCCACATGTGTACACACACATGTACACACACACATACACACACACACTTCAAACAAAGTTAAGATGTTGAGTGTGTATGTGAATGTCTGCTTCTCAGGGTGTGTGTGTGTGTGTGTATACATACTTAGTCTGTTACACCCCCTCTAATTCTCAAATCTAGATCAAAGGGCCTCCCATTTGACAGCTTGCATGGCAGACTGCTGAGTCACTATCAGACACTATTATCCTGAGTCATCCTTGGGCCATTAAACCATTTGGGTGAGAAATTATTCCTCTCTGACGCTAAAGGGAAGCGGAGATATTATCTAGCATCTTTCAATCAACTCAGTGACACCAAGCTACCACTGATGCATACCGATGATAATGGACTCCTCTCTAGATGTGTCAGGTACTACATGAAATTCATGACTGTAAATACTGCAGTATAAGCACAATAAAAAAGAATTTGACTGTTATTCGTCATCATTAGTATTTGTCATTGAATAGTAGTTCATAGTTGTGACATAAATGATAACAATAATAATTATAATAATAGTAATTATAACAGCAACAATAATGTTGATAATGTCGTACTACTGCATGCTTTACACAGTTATAAATGGTGTTATGAATGCATTATAAATGCTGTGTAAATCTTTATTCATTTCCTCTTGTGTGGAGTGCCACAACAGACAGTAATGCAATGCTGTCCCACTTTAGAGAGGGACCTGCGGTTCACTTCCAACAGCCTAGCATGAATCTATTTACCTGCTGCCGGCAGGGTTGAGAAACAGTCTAAGGGGCTTGAGAAGGGGTTTGTGATTATCTGCACAAAAGCAACTGTTTGTTTGTTTTGTTGTTGTTGTTTTTGTTTTGTTTTGGCACGACTGAGCAGCAGAATCTGTCTGCAGGCTTCCATGGCACACATGCACTCACACACACACATGCACATGCAAGCCCACACACACACACACACACACACACACACATACACACACAGCAGAGACGGGAGCATTAAAACACAATTACAACTACCTCTAAATGCACAAAGCTGAAACACTCAGTCAGTCACCTCATGCCTGTCTGTCTTGTCATGCCCAGCTACATTATTAGTGTACTTAGGGTACTCTATGTCTTGTCTTGTCATACCTGTTATGTTAGGTAGTAGTACTAGGCAAAAGTAGCCTTAAGCTACTTGCACTTATTTATTTATACATGCACTGTTGTCCACGTACACGCATGGGACAGTGGGAAACGTAATTTCGATTCCTTTGCATGTCAAGTACACGTAAAGAAATTGACAATAAAAGCAACTTTGAACTTACAGGGTTGTGGCTTTGAAGCTATTGTTCTGTTTGTGTGTGTGTGTGTGTGTGTGTGTGTGTGTGTGTGTGTGTGTGTTCTGTCAATAGCCCACAGGCTGAGTGGGAACGCTGTGTGATGATGAAACAGTTCAAGTACGACACTAGCATTGCAACACCTTAACTCACCTTGCTCAGACCCTCAAAAATCAAATAGGTTCACTAAACTCTTCTCATATAGATGGGTATAGTGGCCTAGCATGTACTGTTCATTTCACTGTCTGATGATGTAAGTGCTCAGTTCAGTCTAATTCAGTACACCTAAAAGACCCTTGTTGCAATATTTAAATGAAGGGCAAAGTAAAGTCTAAAGTCTGTACTAAGCTGTCACTTATTTCATGCGTTAAGAAAAACTAGTACACTAGTACAACAGCTAGTATGATTTCTGAACAAACGCAAATATTAGCAGGTCATGTCATGCTACCACAATAGCCTTAGTTTAAAAACACGTTTCTCACTGTCCATCATTAAGCCTCTACAGCTTTTTTATATCGTAAACAAAATATCCCATGGTGCCCCTCACCATGCTGACTTGGGCCATCTGTCGCTCGAGCTTGGAGCGGGGCACGTCATCGAAGTAGTTATCATTGCGTCGGCGCCGAGCGTCGGCCTGCATGATGAGGTGCTGGACGTCCAGTGAGCCGGCGTTGGGATAGGCCGTCTGGCTCAGCGACGGCGACAGTTGAGGCGGGGTGTGGTTCCCGCTTGGCTCCTACAGGGGGCAACATAGAGAGAATGGATGTCAGGACGTATTTGAACTGAAAAGGATGCGGTAATCGTGAGCTTCAACACCATAGAAAGATGAGCTTCGGGTCACAGAAGGGTTACCTGAACTACTGGAATGAGAACCAGTTTAACTAGCGTGCACACACACAGACACACATGCACACACACGCAGTCTGCTCTTCATTTGACTTATCCTACTTGTTGCAATGAAATGAGAGCTTGACAGTGAGTATCTAGAGACCAAGGGGAGACAGAGTGCTTTGCTGGGGCAGAGCGATCAAATTTAGTCCCAGGAGCCTCGGCCTAGCCAGGACTTATTGGACACAGAAAGCAGTCACCTGCAGAGTTCAACATTACAACATCATCCACAGAGACTTGAGAGCACACTCACAACAAATATACACACTCTTTCTGTCTCCCTCTCTCTCACACACACATACACACACACACACAGACACACTTCCCTTGTAGTGTGATCTGTTTATGGGGTTGGCTGACACATAGGGCTTCCTGTCAGCAAACAGCAGTGTGAAGCAATATAGTCTAATTAGCAGCACTCTGGGGCTTTACTTAGTCCCCAGCCAAACCTGCTTCCAGACTCCAGAGTAGCTAAACAGGGCAGCCAGGGCTGGGCAGCAGGGATGGCAGCGCTGTTGAGGTAGACCATGCTTAGTGGAGGAGGTGTACTTGAGTGTGTTTGTGTGTGTGTGAGTGTGTGTGTCAGAGAGAGAGAGAGAGACCTACCCTCAGAGAGATAGCTCGTGGAGGCTTCTGAGGCACGTCCTCGTGAAGACGATCCCCCAGCGATGCAAGGATCCTCTTCCTGTGACCAATCAGACTGATCTTCAAGACCTAGAGAGAGAGAGAGAGAGAGAGAGAGAGAGAGAGGTGTAGAGAGATGGGTAGATATGGAGAAAAAGAGAGGAAGAAAGAGTGATTAATTAGAGCTATCAGAAACTCCACAGTGATTGTTATCTCTTCACTGCTAAGCGGCTATCTCCAGAGGAAGTAAGGGGTTGAGGGGACCACTTCCCCCAGATGAGGAGTGTGATCTGGGGCAGAGGCGAAGTGATTAGGTGCTGCTCAGCATGGAGGATCAGTCTAATCATCCACAGAGAATCCCCTCTCGAAGACATGAAACAGACAGACATGTCTGCTGGTACTAATGATCTCCTTGAAATACACACGCTATACATACACTTGCACATACACACACACGCACACACAAACATATACTCGAGTGCACGCGCACATACTCACAAACCAAACATAAACACAAAAGAACACATGCACATAAAGAGGCACACACATACACACACACACTAAAAATATTGACTGTACCTCAAAGAACCTCAAACAGCTAATAACTCTCCAATCAGCAATCACAGATTGGCCAATTACAGGCCTGGCATCTACTGTACACACATCTCACTGATTAAAGTGTAGACACACATGCGCGCACACACAGACACACACACACACAGGTTTCAGAATCAAAACCAACCAAACAAAATCAAACACTAGGCCAAGATAAAACACCTGTGAATGTGCACGGCAGACACACAGCAACAGCACAAACACAAAAAAATTAATGACCTTAAA
>JAIFZK010000022.1:11715000-11720000 GCA_027481765.1 Tenualosa thibaudeaui
TGGCAATTGCCATTGGGCTATTACCACGGTTACGGTGCGAGACGATGGGATGGCAAAGCAGGCTGCCTCTCCTTCCCTGATCCATTTATAACCAACCCGAGGACAACTGGAGAGAAACCAGAGAACAGCAGTTACCTAGCAACTATGGAAGGGACGGGAGCTAGGCATGAAACTCAGCCAGAGCAACTTAAAGGAAATATGGCAACCGGTTCGGGGAGGAGGGTGTTGGTGATGGTGCTGGAGGGCCAATGACAAGGCCTGTTGTAGTCAACAAAGATAGCAACAGCCAATGAGAGAGTGTGGCATGCTGGTGCAACAATTATAGCGTGTAGAGGTATTTGCTGATTATACTGTACAGAGTGAGGGTGAGAGAGAGAGTGAGAGAGAGAAATAGAAAGGGAGGCAGATGGGAGACATTCGCTCATGTATGTGTGAGATTACTGAGAAATATATGGGCCAAGCTTGAGTGCAAAAAATAAATCTTAGCTTGGCTTAAACACATCTCTCTCACACACACACACACACACACACACAAACACACACGCTCACACAGTTGCGTTCCTCCCTCACACGCTCCTTCCTTGCTCACATGCATGCACAGATCCAGACTTCACAGTGTCACACCAGGGAGCCCATATCACACGTTGTTTTCCTCATCTAATGAACCTGCCACTTCCCTCTGTCAACTGAATAAGACGTTAAGATTGCAAGACGACAGAAGTGAGTGAGAAGGAAAGAGATGAAGAGTAAGAGTGAGAAAAGAGAGAGAGAGAGAGAGAGAGAGGGAGGGAGGGAGGGAAAGAGAGGAGCTAGGACAGGACATGATGTATATTTTTTCTGGGTTAGGAGATGTTGGCAGCCGAGACTTCAAAGCAGCAGCATAGATGAAATGGATAAGAACTCTGCAGTCTGGCTTATGAAGGTGGAAAACTGGGAAACTTAATGCACAGCTGTCGACTCCACAGCCAACTGTCCCAGTAGAACCAGGAAATAGCCCACTTTAGGCCCCTGTTGAATGCTACAACATGTCGCTAAGAAGCTCCTGGTTTGGCTTTCAAACTTAGCAAACAGTAAGCTAAATTCTAAAATGTATTCTGTTAGCGCATACTTAAAGTGATCGGTAGGCATCATTGCATTCACAGCCCTGTTGTACAAGCTATGTTGTAAAGAGTAGCTTTACCTGAATCTGCACACACACACACACACACACACACACACACACACACACACATACACATACACAGACAGCCCCCTTGCGTTCTGAGTTATCAAGCTGTTTTATGCCATTTTCATGCTAGCCATCCATCTAGCCACTCAGCAGGAGCAATGGAGATAGCTAGCACCATATCTGCAGATATGAATTAGAAAAGACTGTAGCCTACTGGGCCTTCACTGGCAGGGCTAACATCAGAGCAGTGCTTATGTTAATGCTAATGGATAACGCTACCTGGAGCTGTAGGCCAATCAGCACAGACTAAGGTGATACATTGAAAGTCAAGCTGATAAGGAAGCGGCTTAACACAGCAGTGATTTCTTGTGTTTGTGTTTGTGTTTGTGTGTGTGTGTGTGTGTGTGTGTGTGTGTGTGTGTGAGTGAGAGAGAGAGAGAGATGGAGAGAGAAAGAAAGAGAAAGTGTATGTGGTTAGTGGGGGGTCTGTAGTTTCCTCTGGCAGGAAGGGCAATAAGCCGGCCTACATGGGGAGTCAGACGTCACTAAGCTGCAGAGTGCCTAGCAGGAGCTGTGTGTGTGTGTGTGTGTATGTATGCACACACGCATATGTTTGTGTGGTGTGTGTGTGTGTGTGTGTGTGTGTGTACTTTTGCATCGGGGGGTGGGTGGGGTTGTTAAGGCAAGTTGACACAACCAGACCACATCACCACTGTGGACTCCATAGACCTGACTCATTTGATACAAACACTTTTTTGTCTTGCGTAGCAAAACACACATGTTGCAGTGATCCCTGGGACACGACCCTGTGACCTTTAGGTTTTAGCAATCCACAAATTTTGCCTTGAGCACAGTAGCTGCAGGACAACTGGACACCAATAATAATGCCTCCATGACTCACCACCCACACCAGGGACATTATTATCATCACTACCATCATCATTATCATCATAATTACCATGCATTCAATATGCATGTAGACCATGTTGCTTGATGCTGCAAAACTAATTCTCTGGAGAGTCCTCAAAAGCCAAGGTTCTGCTTATTTAACCTCAGGCTAGTTAGGCGTACTGTGTGTGTGTGTGTTTGTTTGTGTGTGTGTGGGAGAGAGAGAGAGACAGAAGACAGACAGACAGAGAGAGAGAAAGACAGAATGTTTGTGTGTGTGTGTGTGTGTGTGTGTTGAGGAACATGCCCTGCGAGTAAGAGTGGGAAATGTCAGAGTGCAGAGCCGCTAATTCAAAAACCTGCTCATTTGAAAAACTAATTGGTGAACTCTCTTCACGACTGAGCAAGCTAGCCGTCCGTCACAGACACTGGTTCACAAATCCCATTGCCATTGGTCAAGGTGACTCAAACTTCAAAACAGGTGAAACATCACTGGTTGGTATGCCTACTAATTATTGAGTTGTCTGAACGTTGCAAAATCGGAGCAGGGTCTGGTAAATGGCACCGTCTTCTCCACTCTTCTTCAACGCATTACTTCATCCACCTCATTCAGAGAGTGAAGAAGGAAAATATGTTCCTCTGTCTCTGCCTTCCTCAGCAGCTACTGGGGGGAAGCCTGCTATGTTACTGCTAAGGGGGGTGATTTCTTGTGCTGTACTGTGTTATGGAGTCTGATGCTGTCATGTGGTGTGGTGTGATGTGGTGATGTGTTGCGTCGCTGGAGGATCTTAGCATCTGTTTACCAGGTTGGGTGAGGCACAGAAACACACACACACACACACACACAGACATCTAAAGTACATTTAAAACACCCTGATAAAGAAGAAAAAGTAAAATAAAAAAGAGAAAACAAAATCCCAGCCCTCTGCCAGCATGCCATAATCTTATTCAATTACTGTATGTATATGTGTGTGTATATATATATATATATATATATATATATATATATATATATATATATATATATATATATATATATATATATATATATATATATATATCCTTCCTCTCAACAACCAACGCAACACACTCAACACTCACCGAGTATACCAATTGCAGTGTGCACACTGTTTAACAACCAATTAGACTTAGAATAGACTGACTGTGAATCAGAATAGACACCATATACAGCTAGGGGAGAGAGAGCAAGAGCGAGAGAGAGAGCGAGAGATGGAGATGGAGATGGAGAACTTCAGGTGAGTCCTTAGATGCAGTGTCACTGACTAGCAGCAGGAGGAGCAGCCAATGGTGAACGCAACAGCAGTGACGGCAGCGCATTACACGATCGCCACATGATCATTACACAATCAAGACAGGATCACCATAATACCATCACCATACAATCAGGACATGACAACCTTGATTAGAAAGAGACCAATTAATGCCGAAAGTTGTCCCATCATCTAGCAGATCTAAGATCTAGCAGAGATAAAGCAGATATACTGTATGAACTCAAAAATATTCTGGCAGATCTGTGCATTGTCAGACACAGTGGTAAACAATTCACACAATCACCGCAGTGCACAAAAAAGTAGTATTTATTTATTAGTAGTATTTATTTAGTAGTAAAAGAGTATTTATGTGTATACTAGATGTATTTATGTGTATACTAGATCCCTATCATATTTCCTGGATTCATTAGCCTTCCCATCAATGATCAATATCCAGTTCAATACTCCTGCCAGTATCAATTACCCAATACTTTCTTCAATAGGCTTTTCGGGTTCACTTACAGACTCTTATTGTCTCTGTGCTTTTGCATGTCGGCTGACCAGTTAGGTTGAATTATGAGTCAATTACAGTGCTGAATGCACCGAGGCTCAGCCTTATAGCATCTTTAGCGCTTTGGCATAGTGCAGCTGTGTGTGTGTGTGTGTGTGTGTGTGTGTGTGTGTGTGTGTGTGTGTGTGTGTGTATACGAGCGAGCGAGCTAGAAAAGTTCTAGGTGCTAAATCAAGCTGGCGGCGCTAGCACTTGTCTGGGCTATCTTTGTTGCAGACTGTGATGCAGGCGACCATAACGACAATATGAGCCACCACTTTCACCACAGCAGCATGTGTGTGTGTGTGTGTGTGTGTGTGTGTGTGTGTGTACGAGTGACAGACAGAAGGACAGTGTGTTTGTGTGTGTGTGTGTGTGTACATGAGCAGAGGACAGAGGGTCAGTGTGTGTGTTTGTATGTGTGTGTGTTTGTGAGTGTGTGCATGTCTGTCTGTCTGTCTGTCAGAGCGAAAAAGAAAGAGAGTGCTGTCCACATTGTATTGTGACCACTTATGCAACTAATTGCTGAGGGTCTCTTATTGTCAAGTAATTTGCACGTATGAAAGAAGAGTCTGTCTAGTTCTCATCATTGTCTTTTTACAATCCTTCTTCTCCATCTCTCTCTCACTCTCACACTCCCTTCTTCCCTCCCTTCTTTCTATCATTCTCTCTCTCTCTCTCTCTCTCTCCTTCTCTCTTTCATTCTTTTGCCATTTCTCATGTGTTAAATTAAAATGAATCTACACCAAACACTGCATCCAACTTACGGGGCATGTTTACACTGTTCTAATACCAAATCCAAACTACCTGAGTTAAGACACACACACACACACACACAGACACACACACTCCACTGGAACATGTAAACAAACACACACCCACATACTAACATGGGCACTCAAAGTATTTTCACAGCACATGCACAGGCAAGGCTGGACAAGCTGCGTTGTTCCCTGAAAGACAGTGACGAGTACAAGATGAGGAAGAGAGAGAGAGGGAGAGAGAGAGAGCTGTACACACAAGCATAACAGATGACAATATTGTTCCCATGAACACACAAATAATAATCCCTCTGTGCTAAATCTTTTCACTTTTATCTCAGTTAATGTGTCTATCCCTCTCA
>JAIFZK010000022.1:11725000-11732500 GCA_027481765.1 Tenualosa thibaudeaui
CCCACAATGCCCTCCGCCTCTCCATTGTCTCCCTGGTTGCCGAGCATCTGTTGCCCCGGGCGATTATGATTTACTCAGAGCTCTCGAGAAATTCTATTTTTTCTCTGCACTCCTCTGCTGCCCTGCCAGGACTATCTATCTGCCTATCTTTCTAAATCTGTTCATAGCCTTTCCTTTGCATCAATTTACTATCTATTCCTCTTCCTTCCTCCCTCTCTCTCTCTCCCTCTCTCTTTCTGTTTCCACACAAAAGATCCTGCTTCTCTTCCAAAGACGTGTACATCTCTATGCACCTGTGTATATATTTCTGTTTCCTTTTGTCTTTTATGCTGCTGCTTTAGTGACCTAGTGATGCTTCAGGTTGTGCATCAAAACATACATTCACACACACATTCACACACACACACACACACACACACAGACACATATACACACACACACATACAGAGACAGAGAGAGATCTTTAACACAAAACAACAATTATGTGGTGAACAACAACCCTTAGTTGCTACAGATGCAGCTGCACACACACACATACACACACACACACCACAAACTTCTCCATTACTTTGAGAGCTGTTTGGGTCATTGACACTGCAATCAGCACACATCAAATACTCAGCAGTAATGAAGCTCTGCTCATTAATTTACCACTGAGCCAGGGGATTTATTCAGTCTTCATTCACAGAGGATACACACACAAAAACTCTCTCTTCCTCTCTCCTACACACACTCACAGATACACACACACTCTCTCTCTTTCTCTCTTTCTTTCTTTCTTTCTCTCTCTCTCTCTCACACACACAGACTCACTCACTCACTCACTCACTCATGCTCTCTTTCTCTCTCTCTCACACACACACACACACACACACACACAGCCACGGCTAAATGAAGACTAATGATGCAGATAAGTATCCACCACCACATACACCTAGACGGACACCTTTACCTCACACACACACACACACACCCCTACAGACTCTAGCACACATGCATAACACACACAAGCGTCTGACACGAGGCATGTTACATTGTTCCCAACAATCTGCCTCAAAGGGTCATTTCTTTTACCTCTATCGCCCTCTTGTGGTGAAAGGCCTCATGTCTGACGCATTTCTCTGATGTGTTCCATGCTTCAGCTGCGTGGGTGTTTTTCTTTTCTCTTTTTTCCCCCTTCCTCATCGCAGAAGAAATCACAGCCCACGTCATTATATAATCCACTCTCTGCATCACCCGCATTTGCTCAGATTCTCTGCAATCGTTTAATTTTGCCTGCGTGAGACTGCAGTGAAGCCACATCTGTGGCATCAACAACACCTGACACCTGACCTAGAAGTGGCTCCTGAACACGAAGCAACCATCTTCCTAAAGGCAATCACTTTTCACTGATGCCGACTTCTCAGTAAGCCTCCCTTTTATAAAAATGTGACCATTGCACAGTTAAGTCTTCAGATGCAATCTTTCATGTGAACCTCCAATAAAGCTGTTCTGGTATTTGGCCTCACAAATATCACTGATGCTCCCAACGGGGATTCCTTGTTAAAGAAATTCTGCATTACATTTTCCACACTTATGTTATGCGGGGGCCTTTCCCACCCAAAGGATTTCTGAAGGCATGGATGAAAACGTATATACGTACATTTCATTTCCACACTCTGTAACAGGGGATATTATCCACCGTGTATTTGCAATATGCTTAAAGCCCTTAGCCCATCTCCTGAACTGCCATTGACATGCTGAAGACACACCACTATAGTAAAACCCTAATCTACTTCCTGAACTCTCCACCTCCTGCCCTTCCTTCCTGCAGGGCACAGCGAAGCGGCTTTACAACCCTGCTGTGACCCACCCCCTCCCCCCGATGAGAGACAAGAGAGCCCACTTCCCCTCTGGAGCTTGCCAATAGCATGCTGATGAAGTGTTCCCCAAAGGGAAAGGGCATGAGGAGACCAGGGCGAGAGGGCAGCACGGAGTGGATTGAGAAGGGACCCCTGCTGCCTTCTACGTGTCTTGTGTATTTAAATGATCCGACACAAGCAAGACATGTGCAAGATAACCTCTCTTACAAGTGGATCTTGCTTTCTGTAGACTCAAATGGATTGTGAAGAGCGAGCGTGCGTGCATAACTTAATGTTGGCAAGGGACATATCTTATCTCCTCTTATCTTTAGACAGTTTCTGTGATAAAAACAAAAATGATGTCCAGATGTTCTATTTTGTTTCCAAGCTACTTCAGCTATGTTAAGATAACGTATGGGATGTTAAAACATTAGTCTGATGGAAACCGCTGGATCCAGGGCTCTCTGGAAACAGTCTATAATCGAGAGTCTGATTGCTGAGGCACTTGTCTTAGATTTGTGCTGACCCATAGCTGCTTTTCTGCAAGATCAAACTCGCGGCAGTTGTAGGCAGCCAATGGAGGTGGCTAAGTTGGATGATGACGATGAAATGAAGGGCTTGTTTGAAATGTAGTTTACTGACAACAATTGCTTCAGTTCTATGACACTAAACAAGCAGCACAAACTATATGGCTGCAATACAGTACTTCCAAATACTGTAAGAGAACATGGAGCAAGAAGAGCGTTTAAAGGTAATGAAAAAGGCATTACTTCCATGACTGCTAATGGGGTCTACAGAAAAGCTTTTATGCCTAAGCTTGCACTATGTGTGGCCAAGTAGTGAGCAGGCTACAGCAAGTCAGTGGTGGTCCATGGTGATTGATCTGGTATAGATTTAGTCTAGGTCCACACACATTAGGAGGTAGTGTCTGGAAACAGTCCCCAATGGTAGCAGAGCCAGAGCAAAGTGATTTGGGGTCTGATTATAGCAGACTGGGTGAGGGTAGCTGTAATGCTTGAGTGTTTGCTTGCCACTTTCTTTCCGTTGCCATGCCAGAGACAAGTTATCCCTAGACTAGAGACCCCTCACATTTTCCACCTACACAAGCCCCACATCAATTTGCATTGCTATCAGTCAACTAATGAAATGCATGCTAATGCAAATCAGCACGACACAGCTAAAAAGCCTGTGTTTCTTAAAGGGGCTATGCATAGAATTCTATAGCATTTGAGCCATCATGACTGCAATTCTTTGGCTTTGCACTTGCCTTGGCTTTGCGCTCACCAGCCATCAATGCTACTGCATTCATTTCTGTGCCACTGAGGGAGCCAACAAAGGGGCATCACAAGATGACAGTGGCAGCAAGGTGTAGCAGAAACTCGTGCAAACAACACATCATTGGACCCAGGCCATTACAAGAGTGGTAGTCTGTTTATGGCTGCTGATCATGCTAACTTTATCCAAGTGGAAACCTGACCAACACAAAGCAAAGGAAGTTTTGGAATTACGTCAAAACAGAAATCTCCTTTGGGTACTACAGTGCCTATACCGTACACAGGTAGATGAATCCAGATTTGAGTCCAACCTGTGGACAGGGATCCAGATTTGAGTCCAACCTGTGGTCATTTCCCAATCCCACCCCATCTCTCTGTCCCATGCACTTCCCGTCTCTCTTCACTATCCAGTCAAAATAAAGGCCCAAAACCCCCCAAAATGCAGATGTATAAAACAGTCTTTTATGAACTACAAAACAGTGACACATGTAGATTTTTACATGGGGGCATAGGATAGATGACTGGGGTGTTGTGTGTCAGCTCCAGGGTGGAGTGTTTGTCTTGCTGCTCTCTGAGCAGAGCTGAGTGGGGCCTGCAGGAGCGGCAGCAGCAGGCTAATGGGCTCCTGGAACAGGGCTGGGGGAGGTGTTCAGGCTGTGGCAGAAATGTGAATTAAATAAAGAAGTGAAGGAAAAAAAAACAAAAAAAAAAAAACTTTTTTGCTGTCGTTAGTGTCATCTATCTAGACCTTGGTCTCTCCCTCTCTCTCTCCTTACACTCTCTCTCTCTCACACACACACACACACACACACACACACACACACACACACACACACACACACTCTCTCTCACTTAAACACACATACAAAAAACACTCACACAGGCATCAGTGTCATTAGTCTAGGCCCAGTCAGGGTGTGCAAGTCAGCAATGGGGAGAATCTTAAGGATGACACAGGGTGCTCTGCACCAGAGCATCTGAAAGTGAGGAGCTGATCTGACAAGGATATTCGCATTTAGTGAATGCATTCACTGCTCTTTTCTCTGACTGTGATTGTGTGTGTACTTGTCCGCATTACTGCTTTACTTTTAGTACAACATACATTAAATGAGCAGTCCATGGTTCAAATACAGAGGTCAAATTTGACTGCACCTTGTGTGTATTCATTTACCTAACGGCAGCATGTAAACCACACCACCCTTCAGCTATAAAACGTTATTGCTAAACGTGCTCCCAGATCACCTTGGCACTGAGCAATTTTACACAAGCGGCTGAGCTACAAGAACCCAAGAGTATCCACTGACCCTCCTCTAATCATGGTAAAGATACTCAAAGAGAACTGGAGGGCTAAGAAAGTTGGATCTGACTACTTTACCTATTTGAAGGTTATTTGAAGGGTATTGATTTGGGCAATGCAGCAGATGTTAAACCTAGTGTACACCAAGCTGACATGGACATACTATAGCGTTGGGCACGTCGATACATTTCTTTGGGGCCAAATTTAAACATTCTGCGCAGCTCGGCCAATGTCGTCACACTTCTGCCGGCTCACTCGCAGAATATTTAACACGTTGAGTCGACAACAGAGCCATCTTCAGCTGTCGCTGTTTGTCAGCATTGCAAAGGTTCTCTGAAGCCTGTCTGGTGTGAGTGCACTATTAGTGTGCTTCTGAAACGTTTAACTGCTGTACTGCACACAACCCATTACCCAACCCACTTTCATTGAGATCAGTGTATGAACAGCATGCACTATGCCATTTCAGAAACTGCCTCAGAGCCTGCTCTTTCCCACTAGGTCACTTAGTGACAAACAAAGCACAGGTGCTCTGGCCACAGTAAGACCTGGGAGAACCTGGGTGTGATGTATCACAGGGTTATGCTTCTATCTGCCAACACCAGCTGTCCCAGCTTTGGCACGACAGATAAGACCAGCAAATCCAAAACTCGCACTGAACCACAGGGATAATCAGATATCATACATTTCTGTTCAGGGCACCTAAAATCCTCTCTCCAAAATTAAACTGGTCTGAGTGATTTTAATATATCTGCTATATTACTGTGAGAACAGCAAATGTTGCCATGGAGATGGGTATATCGACTATCCCCGAAAATACATAAAGTACTCTCCAGCATGGATACTTAATCATCTTTAAGCCAAATGCAATTCAAAATGGCATGAACATAGAACTTTTAATTTTGCAAACTGCCAGCATCTAATTGGAATGGTAACCTCATAGCTCCAGACACGATCACCATCATTGTGTAGTTCTGTTTTTGTAATTGATTGGTAAATGAATGGTGTGTTCATGAACTGGGCAGTGGGAAAAGTCCCGCATAGTGGGATAGCTCACTAAAAGCTGTCTTGTTTTGGAAGATAGAAATTGTACATATTCTGTGCACAAAGTGTCACTTTATTGTTTATTTACATTTTACTCATAAACACATGTGCTTGTAATGTTAAACTTTGCTTCCTAGTTTACTTTAGTGACGTTAGCCTTCTGTCTAGCTAGCCTACACACATCAGTAGCATCGGCAGTCCATTGCTGTCAAGTGAACGCTCTCAAATCAGAAGTGGGGAGTTCCAAAGTGGGAACCTTCCCACTTCCCAGCCACATGAATACACCGCAGTTCTTAAAGACAGGAACTGGAGAACAGGAAACAGGAAGTACTGTACTCACATTGATGAGCTCAATCTCCCAGATCTTCTTGACCAGCTCCATGGAGGTGTAGCCATTGATCAGGAAGGACTTGGTGTAGTCACCCAACTCCAGAGACTCCAGCCACTCTGCCACTGAGGTGGGGTTGTTCCCATCATATCCAATGGGCCGCACCTAACACACACACACCAGAGAGAGAGAGGCATAACAATCCATTATTAAAGGTAGAGGTATAACAATCCATTATTTAACCAATATTTAGTCAAAACTCAAACCACTGAGAAGGGGTTGCTCCCATCATAATCTATGAGACGAGACAGAGAAAGAGCACAGTCTAGACCCAGACGGGAGTTCAGACAGTTCACAGTCAATATAGCAGCTGTGTTTAAGAACAAGTGGACTTATGCTCCAATTATCCAGTAGCTTAGTCATGTTTTTCCCACTTCCAAGTAGCCCTGTAATTGAAGCCCCAGCCGTTTGTGTGGCACTGTGGCTAAAACAAGGCAAAATATTCACAGAGCGAATTATGAAGAACGTTCATAAACAGGTTAAATGGCCTCCTGGCCTTCAAAATTATGCTGTCTCAGGAAAGCAGCGAGAACAGTTTCAAGAGGCTTGTTAAAAGCATGATTAAGAGGAGTATATGCAACAAACAAACAGCAAAATACATACTGTAAGGCTGGACTACTACATGAGGAAGGAATAAAGGAAACACAACAGATATTCAGTGGAGGCGATCAACTCAGCCTTGTAGTTGAATATCCAGCAATAACACCACATATTCATCTATTGCACTAATTATACAGGCTGAGTCTCATTGTATCTCCTATGCCCTAAGCCCTGAGCCCTCAAACTTCGTATGAATCAGCTTCATGACTGGATGATATGATTCATGCTAGGTAAGGCTTTGAGGGTCCAGGGCTTGAATATTAGGGGTGTCATTGGGATTCAGCCACATGTGTGAATCTACACCTCAGCACACATGCTGTATAAAGACTTCACACATCTGAAGCCAAATGGTATAGTTATAAAGGTTGAATACATCAAGGCATGTGACTGGCCAACTGAGTCGGTGAGCATGTGAATTAGAGCGTGTGATTGGCCGAGAGTGTTGGGGGTCAGGGGAATCAAAGCATGTGATTGGATATGAGGGAAGGCATGAGAGGTCAAAGTGACCCCTGGCTTAACAGCTCCGCATTTTAAGGGATTTGGACATTTCTGCAGTCCTGGGCCAATTTCAGCTGAACAAGCATGTCCTCTAGTACACTAAATGCCTTCATTGTCCTCAGAAGTGTCCCTTCTTCAGGCAGGCTCTTTCTCCTGTGTGTGTGTGTGTGTGTGTGTGTGTGTGTGTGTGTGTGTCTTCTTCAATTTAGATAAATTTTGTCCTCAGACAAAATCTGCAGTCTAGCAGAAATGCCTTAATATATCACATGCATCTCCACAACCACAGTAATCCTGTATATACTAAGATGCATTTAGCAAGGGCCATGAGGGATTCTGTGTGCTTGATGAGAATCGGTCGGTGTGTGTGTGTGTGTGTGTGTGTGTGTGTGGGGAGGGTTCAGGACTTCACATAAGGATTTTACGTGCGGGTGGAAATGGAGTATTGGCTGATTCTCTCTCTCTCTCTTTCTCTCTGTGGCTGTTGATTTTAAGTGATATGGAGTGCTGAGCTGCTTGTCTTAGGTTGGGTATTTAGTACCCAGCTCTGCAGACAAACACAGT
>JAIFZK010000022.1:11735000-11755000 GCA_027481765.1 Tenualosa thibaudeaui
TTTTATACCTTGCAAATGCCAGCGCTTTGTCTTGCCAAAGTGAATCTGAAAATATCCTTCCAAATACAGACACCTTAGCAAACAATGCCTTCCATCTTATAGTAACTGTGGAACCTTGAGGAGGCCAGTGACACAACATTGCAATGAAAAGGTCAGACCACTCTAGAGAGCGCTACAGGGATCAGTCAGTCATCATCATGGGAGTTATTTCATTTTTTTCTGCACAACCTTTATGTGGCCTTTACCTTCATGTTCAGCTGTGACCTCTAACCTCTCTCATTCTCTCTCTCTCTCACTCTCTCTCTTTAGAGTGCAACATTAAGGTCATAAAAATGCTGAAGGTCCAGGTAATGCAAGTTGTGCTAATGAATATGACTTGTGTTCAGTCAAAGGAAAAGGACTCACACACACCTTGTAAAGATGAAGCATCAATACATAAGTATATTTATATTTATGTGTTTAGTATTATGCATTTATTCAAAGCTAGGATAAACATTTAAACTACAACATAATTAAAAACTAAGTTGGAGTATATATTGCTGACTTGAAATTTGCAATATTTTGAGAAGTTGAAAGTGCAGAAGTGTAATAAAAAGTGCAGTTTGGAGAGAGAGTGGGACATGCATTGTAAGTGCATTCCTAGTATTCAGAAATTTTAAGTCAAGAGATGTTGCTGGAAGAGCTGGATCTTCAAGAATTTCTTGAAGGTTGACAGGGTATCTGTTGCTTTGGTAGCACACAGAAGGTCATCATAAGTACACACTCTTAATTCATAAATACTTGCTGAGTACTAACCAATGATATTTTCAGACCCATCCACACCATCATGAATGCAGAGACACAATTCATCATGTCACCAGACATTTCCTGATTTAGTACAAATTAAGCCAACAATGTTGCCTTCAATAAACTGATTTTGTCTAGTTCTGAATTGGATTCAATTGGACTTTTAATTTTGAAAATTGCTAGGGAACAAAAAGCAAATTTAATAGAGATGATGATGCTGCCTCGTAATTATCTTATGTGTACACGACACAACAGTCAATAGTGCTATGTTGCTATGGAGACTACAGGAAGTAGGCAAAAATGGCTAATGTTACTGACACTATATTAACTTGTTTAATGTGTCACTGTTGTCCATCTTTATTGCAGTGACCTTGAGGCTGACATAAACTTATAAGTGCCACATATTCCCCTACCAATATGAATTGCCATAATTAATAAACAAATTAAAGTAATTAATTTTGCAGGGGGGCAGAAAATGAGCCAGGCCATGTTAGGTCATTAACGGAGCACTGTGAGATGATTCACAGCATTAGAATGACATTACAGCACCTCAGCAAACTGCCTTTTTGCTGCTGCACCACAGACAGACAGGCTAGTTAGCACTGATCCAAACAATCAAACAGATACAAGTGTGTAGCACCTTTCATGGTGGCCATCGAGGTGTGACTGTGTGTGTGTATGTGTGTGCCTTGTGTGTTTGGAGAAATCCAAAAACACAGTCCATTTATCAAACTGTAATGTAACCTACGAAGAGAAAGAGGCTGAGTATGGTACTCACCCGTGGCAATAACCGTATAGCCTGTAGGAGGCGCTGTCTGTGTGCAGAGTTTAAGATTCCAATCTCCAGCAGGTCCTGATCCTCCACCACATTGCTCCCCTAAAAAGACACATACACAAGCACAGTCATCATCAGCAATCAATTAGATGGTCATCACAGCCATGATGCCCTTCTTATTGGCCTAATACAAGAGATACACGAACATATGCATGCTCTCAAGTAGTCGATATATAATCAATCAATACGCAATCAGAGATAACTCTCCTCTGTATAAGTTGACAGTCAGTGGATAATCAATGTAAACCATTGGCATTTTAATTATAGCATATTACTTTCAAAACACGAACACAAAAGCGCAAATATGCATCCACACAATACCTGTGCAGACACAAACACACAGATCCACACGCACACACCGAGATCCACAAACACACACACGTACAGAGGCAATACGTATGCACACCTACAGATTGTTTTATTCACACAGATCCACACACACACACGCACACAGAAGCTTTGTTTTATTTATGTTTGTCTCCATTAACCTCCAGTGAATTTTCCCCTCCTTTAATTAGTCTGAGAGAAAGACCTTTCTAGGCCTTTCCCTCACCTCCGTCAGACACACCCGCAGAGAGATAGACAGAGAGAGTGAGAGAGAATAACAGTGAAAAGAAAAAGAGACATTGAGAGAGTGAGAGAGAATAACAGTGAAAAGAAAAAGAGACATTGAGAGAGTGAGCGAGAATAACAGTGAAAAGAAAGAGACATTGTGCAAATATGTCTTTTGCCACCGCCTCAGGGATTTGTCTTTATAGTCTTTTTGTTTTTCACAAAGAAAGGCACACACATATCTGCACAGAAACAAAGTCTCTTTTAAACACACACACACACATACACACACACACACACACACACACACACATATCTGCACGCAAACAAAGTCTCTTTTAAACACACACACACACACACATATATATACATACACACATACACATATACAAACACATACATATAGCATTAGGGGTTTGTGAGCACACAGTTAAGATAATGGAAAAAACAGCATGTGAAAAAGTTTTATCTGATCAAGGACAAATCCAAAGCCAAATAGATTACATTACCATTATTGTAATGACTGTGGCGCCTGCATTTCATTTCCTGGTGCCACACCATGCTACCACCACCTCCTGATCAAGTGTCCTCGCTATAACCTTACACGCAAAGATGTTTTTAAAGATATATTAATGATAATAATAACAAGCTGTCAGGGATTATTCCCTTGGCCTGACAAGACTGGAGGTCCTGGGCCATCTGTAACGGGTCCAAGCTTGGCACAAGGCCAGAATTGAGCTGGCTATGTAATGACAAGTGTTGACCTTTTTGGCAGTGTGGGCTGACGCTGATGCATTATGGACCTTGTAGTCTGATTAAATGAGGCCCGAGTGCCCATCATCTGTTTTCTGTCCAAGTGGAGTAATGGCTTGCTGATGGGACTCCAAGGGGATGTTTGCAGTAAATTACGCATACAGGCAGAAACACACACACACACACACTCACAAACAAGCATACTCACACACATGCATTCACATACTCACAAACATACACACACTCAAACACACACACACACACACAGACATCTGTAACTGGCGGAGAGGAAGAGGAATAAAGCCGTGTTGGGTCAAGCTCAGGGTGAGGTGGGGACAGTTTGAGAGCGGATATCTGCCATCCATCACAGCCTCCCTAATGGTCATGTTTGTGTCAGTTCATCTCTTTACTGTTGAAGGTCTCCATCCATCCTTCCACTATGTCATACCTCAACTATCATCCTTCATCATAGGCAAACAGGGAGAAAGCCAAACTGACTGACTGCAGACAGGAAGGCGCCAAACACGTGCATATAGAAACTCACACAAACACACTCTCTCACACACACACACACACACACACACACACACACACACACACACAGGCAACAATTAATCTGTATTGGTGAACCATCCTATGTCCTTTGTCTTTGTTGCGCCCTCTCTCTCTCTCTCTCTCACTCACTCACACACAAACACTTTCTCACAAGACGGCAAATAATGTGTGCTGGTGAACCATTCCATGTCCCTTGCTTTTGTTGTGCCCTGTCTCTCTCTCTCTCTCTCTCACACACACACACACACACACACACACACACACACACACACACACACACACACACACACACACACACACACACACAATACAATGTCAAACGAATAATGACTCACACCAGGTAGTGCTGTTGACAGTGAAATACCATAATTCACTGGCATCACCAGGATCAGACACACCCCATTGGTCCAATTGTCTCTCAACCTCCCAGCTCTGTCCTTGATAGGACAAAGTTGGGTGAAAGCCCACACCCATTTCCACACATCCACTCTCTCAAGACATGCAGGCAGTGATTACCTTCAGAAACCCTCAAGGTCACACAAACATTCAAGCTCACCATTAGCCAAACCGGACCCATTAAGCTGCACAACACAACCAAGTGTGTTGACAGGACCCATTCTGCTCGTCATCTTGTCATCCGTGGCTCACAAATGATATGAATTTAGGAATGCTAACGGTTTGCTTGAGCGACACTTCTATCTTGTCAACCAGAACACCCTCTCTTTCCAGACACACACAATCAATCACACACACACACACACACACACACATACACACAAATATACACACACACGGTAACATGAAGAAGTGTTGACAGCCAAATTGTTGCTTGTGTGTCTCAAAGCAGCTCTGCAAGGCCATGAAAAAAAAAAAAAAAAGAAATCTTCAAGTTTACATAACATTCCACTCTCATGAATAAGTCCGCTCTGCACATCCATCCTCAAAAAATGTGAAGGCAAGTGTGTTCTCAATCACTGGGGAGTAGGAACCAAGGTCACAGTCTTGTTTCCTTGCTTCATCTCCTAGCTTCTGATTGTCCTTAAAAGACCACATTAAAGACTCTACAGCAGGGGTGGCCAAAGCTTTCTTTTTGCGGCGTCATATAGAAAATTCAAAGCTGCCAAGGGCCAAAGCAAAATTAAGAGTGTTTTCAAACAGCTACAAGAAATAGTAGCTTTTAGATCAGAAAACCTCCATACTGTTGAAAACATTCTATATGCATTCTACATGTTTAATGATACTATTGGGAAACATGTTTGACTAACTTGATAGGAATCTTGTTTTTTGAGCAAATGTCAATGAAAAACAGGCTTGTGTCCATGCCAGTGTTGTTCAAAATCATTGTGACAGTGCTGAAACTATGATGTACAATGACATAATGTAATTAATAACACTAATATAATATTAGATTATGTAACATCGGACCACATTACATTTTATTTTTAGAAGTCATGGCGGGCCACGGGCCATCGTTTGGCCACCCCTGTTCTGCAGTGATGTGTTTTGGACCCATAGCAGAAATCTTGAGGGTGGAAGGATTGGCCGAGGAATGTCGCATCAAATTTTAACATTTGCCAGCTACAGCTAAATTACTCCATAAAGGTAGCTGGTTTCTATGTGTTTGTCTCGAAAGTTCAGCATTGACACTCATTCAGTGGAGAAAAGTTAGAACGAAGTCGGAAGACAGAGCCTCAGGCAGAGTGGGTGGTGGAGCACAAACAAAAAAAAAAAGAAGCGACAGATCGCAACGGGTGAGCGTCGGAACTCGAGATCTCCTCCAGGCCCAGAGATACTGAGATGCAGCAGCAGGAGCAGCGGTAGCAGGTCTTTATCCAATATTAATCACCGCAGACACACACACACACACACACACACACACACGCTGTCGCAGAAAAAGGAATACTTTCCCTCATCTTTATGGGGTTTGCCTGGTTATGGGAGAGTGTGTGTGTGTGACTGCGACTGATGGAGAACGCTTCTGTGTGTAAGTGCTTGTGCATATGCATGTCTGTATATGCATATGCACGTGTGGTGTGTTTATGAGGAAGATACTCTGTGTGTGTGTGACTGAGAGAGAGAGAGAGAGAGAGAGAGAGAGAGAGATTGAGAATACCAGTGCACATAAAAGGGTCTGGCTTTGCTGTAGTCCCCCTAGACTCTCATAGGCATTTTCTGTGACCCATCTCATCTACAGGGACTAGAGTAACTTTAGCATTAGCACAAACACACACACACACACACACACACACACACACACACACACACACACACACACACTTACATAATTGCAGTGGTGCAGCTTCCTCAGAGATGCTTCAACCCTCCACTGTCTAACCAGGCTCAGACAGGCTGATCCCCTCTACCTCTTGACATTCACTGTGCTTATTACAGCATACTCACATAAGTATGACAAATCTCATGGACTCTCGCTCTCTGTGTGTGTGTGTGGTGCAACCACTCTCTGCTCTCTAAGCAGGGTGGTCCACACTCAGAGCACAAACAGAGCATCCTTTCATGCAGAAGGATGAATATTTGTATGCATTTCCCTTCACACGTGTATAGGAGTACAAGAAAATGAACCCTAAAGGTAAACTGTATAAGAAAAATGACATTTGGCATACCAAATATCACCAAAAAGTGTAGTGTGAATACCAGCATACTGTATAAGACACCAGGCTAATGGGGCTGCAGTATCTCTGCTCAATATTATATTTCACTACAGTACTACATCAGGCTACTCCAGAAAGAAATGGGACATGGGATTCCACCAACTAGAAAATCTAGCGACCAATCAGCAAGTAGGCTGAGAGCAGTGTAAGCATTTGAACAAGTCACATCATCAGCATTACTCACATCACAATCGAATGTCAGTGACTGGTTGAAGGCAGTCCTAATAGTTTTAAAGTTCAAACAGAGTGTCCACCCATTGGACAGCAAACCTAAAGTAAACATATGCCAATAATGAGATGCAAGTGAAAGAGTCTGTAATATCAGGCTATAATAATAATCATATCTTATCTATATTAAGATAATATCTTAATAATTTACATTTACGCATTTAGCAGACACTTCTATCCAAAGCAATTTACATTTGCAAACTATCAAAGTAGTTTCCCTCTAGAGCAGCTTAGTGTTGCCTTGCTCAAGGGCGTAACAGTGGCAGCCATGGATCTGAACACATAATTTCAAGGCTACTACCGTGCTAGCTGTGTTTATTAACTGCTACGCTACCACCGCCCATTAATGACATATGGTGTTGAGTACTGACATCAACGGACATACAGTATATATTAAATCTCCCATTGCTTTAAGAAATAAGGGAAATAACATGAGAGAGAAAGGGGGGATGGGGAGGAAAGTGTGAGGAGGAAGAGAAGAGGAAAGAGAAAGGAGGAGGAAGAAGAGGCAAGGCAGAGAACTGAAGTGGAGGTAAACACAAGAACAAGATGGCATAAATAAAGGAGAAGAATAGAAAGAAGAGAAGAACTGTTGGAGGGTGAGGGGAAATGGAGAGAAACAACAGATGGAAATGAAAATGGGAGAAAAGAGAGAAAGAGAATGAGAGTGTATAATCAAGTTTCAGTGGAAGAGAGGAAGAGAAGAAGATGGAGATGAAGAGACTAGACAGGGGAAAAGAAGTGAGAGAAAAAGCATGATGGAGAGTGAGAAAAAGAGAGAGAGAGAGAGAGGAGAAAGACAGTGAAGAGAAGAGAGAAAGAAAAAAAAAAGAAATAAAGAAAGAAAAACGCAGACAGGAAAGAAATGGATGGAAGCCGCCAGGGACAATTATCCTCACGGCTAAAAGAGAAACACTTAAATATCATGAGGGATTTAATCTGACATCCTCACCCCTCCCCACTCCCTTCACATCCAACCCCAACTCCCGCCTGGGCACACACTGACACGCAGGAGTGCGTCGGAGCCTCTACCCAAGAACACAGCACTTTATACAACCAGGCTCATTTGACAACCGGGACTCTCTCTCTCTCCCCATCAGGAAGAACAAGAAATAATGGTTGGAGGAATAACCTTGGTTCTCCAAAGGAGAACGCAACACCTTAACTGATACAAAGTCAACCTAAGAAAGAACACAACTTTCTTGGCTCACCCATTCAAGCATCCGTCTTCTGACTTTATCTCTGTCAAGGACATAGACTTCTACAGAAAGAATTACTCTTGTCGTTTTTCTGTCCAAGAGTTAATTGCTTTAGATTCACCAATAAAGTCTCCACAGAAAAACAATGCCAGTGTCACCACAGAGCCTTGGGCACGTTGATAGTTCATCTCAGGCAAGACAATGACCATGTTTACATGCACTTAACTATCCCGAATATGATTGGGATATCAAGTATCCCGGCTTTGCATGTGCACATGCAAACACCTTTTCCAAAATTCAATATCCTGAATAAGCCCTGGATATCTTAGGTGGACTACTCCGAAAGAAACGGGGATACTGTAGCATGTAAACACTTTATCCTGATCTCTGACAGCTAGAGTGCGACGTGTGAGATGGAATGCTGATAAGCACCAAGACAATCAAGTGGCGCTCTTTAGAATCCTCGGTGAGAACACAGCAAAGAATGCTATTATCAGTAACCGGAATACTAATATTTACCATGCAAACAGGAATATTAATAACCTGATTTCTCCGCATCCATGTAAACACTTTATCCAGAATGTGATCAAAACCAGGATAAGTTTCATATTTGGGATACCGAAGAGCATGTAAACGTAGTCAATAAAACTTTTGAGGTTTCACAGTTCCAGTAACCCTTTTTCCTCCTTCTGTTTTCCCTCCCGATTATGAAGGACTCACTACAGCACAGGGCGTTGTGGGCCTCCAGGAACACAGAACTATATAAGCATACCAATGAAGCGCTCTACACAACAAAGACATTGTGAGAGTCCTGGGAACTGTGAGCGATCCGTCCTTGGGTAGAACTCAGTCTTGAGTATCTGCACATCTGGCATTTCAGAGACTTGAACTACCCCGCCAAACACCGCACCCACATATATACACACACACACACACACAGTTAATGACCTTTTTTTATTGCTTATTGGGCATATCACACGGGTTGTATTTGTGTTGCTTGGCTAACGGAGCATATCGTTGCAGAGTGCTCCGAGTGCCAAGGTTAGGCACTTGTGTTTACCCCCCTGAGCATGCACACCCATGACATGGTGTTTGCGTGACGTCCGCTTCCTGGTCGGGGCGACAGCATCTGTTTAAGTGAGTTGCAAATGCGATGCATACAATTACTCGCTGTCAGTGAGTTGACATGTGTGCTTTGGGGAGTTTGAAAGCTGCTGCACTTCTCGCTCACAGTCTTTAACTCTATGCTCTCTCTCTCTCTGTGTTTCAATTGATTTCTAGGACACATCCAGTGTGAATCAATCCATAGCCCTGATGCTCAAGGACACCGAGTGCTATCAGTAAGAAAAAGAACCAGAAAATTTGATACAACACAGACCGAATAGCAAAGCGTCAGCTAACGTTATCTGAATGCGGTTATAAGAATATTAAACTGAATGTGGGTTACTTGGCCCCATTCGGTTAGTGTTAGCTGCAGACTCGTTATTTGGTCCATGTTGTGTCAAATGGGTGCATATAATTCTTAACTCACAACTTCCTATTCATCATGTATCACCATCCATCTTCCTCCATTCTGATCCCTCCTTCTCTTCCTCTTCCCCTCCTCTCTCTGTGTCTCTCCTTCCCTCCCTCTTCCTCTGTCTTGTATGGAGGATCACTAAGGGGTTAATGTGTGAAGTCAGCACTTTTCTCTATTGGATGGCTAGTCCATATCAGACACATATTCATATGCACAAGATGATGTGCAGTGTACTGGCACAAATGAGAGAGCTGACATTTAACCAAATGCTGGGAGACCTGACCCAGTCACATAATATGCAGGCATGCACACACACACACACACACACACACACACACACACACACACACACAAATATACCTAGCAAATTAATAATTGACGAGATTCCCGGACATACATATTCACCTACTGGACCCACTACTCCACACACAAATACACACACACATAAAGAAAATAAATAAGCTAACATTTCACCAGGGAAAATAATACAAACCGGCATAAAGTGTCTGAGTCAGGTTACATTTCTGAAAAAGGCAGATAAAATGCCTTGAATTCAAAATGAATAAACACAGCGATAGGAGATAGTTGAAAGAGAAAGAGAGAAAGAAAAAGAGAGAAAGCATGAAAGGGAGAAAACAGAACATCCAGGAAAAGAGTGATGACTACAGATAGAGTGATTGAGAGACAGTGAGAGTAAGTGAAGAGGGAGGAAAAAAGGATGGGAGAAAGAGAGAGAGTAAGAGAGAAAGGGAGAGAGGGAGTGAAGGATATAGAAACAGAGAGAGAGCAAGAGAGGGAAAGAGAAAGAGACACAGAGAGAAACTAAAAGGGAACGAGTGCTAGAGACAGAGAGTGAAGGGAGAGAGAGATGTGAGTGCTGCATTGTAATGAGGGATGAGTCCTGGTTGTGAGCCAGCGGTGATGGAAACGTATTGTCTCTATGTCTTTAAAATGAAATGTGAATGTTCTCTCACACACCACTCACAGGCATTACCACCAGCGCGTCTACTTGTCTACTACACTGGAGAGGTGAGAGAGAGAGAGAGAGAGAGAGAGAGAGAGAGAGAGAGAGAGAGAGAGAGAGAGAGAGAGAGAGAGAGAGAGAGAGATTGAGTGGAAAACAGAAGAAGGGAATAGAGGCGGAGAGTGGGGAGAGTCCAGCCAATTAAGAGCCTCTCCTCCATGCCTGCTATTTATTCCACTCCGTTCCTCACACAGAGAGAAAAGCTTTAAATACACACCCCTTAATCTCTCTAACGCATGTGTGCGTGCACAAACACACACACAACCACAAATGCAGACACGCACACACACACACACACACACACACACACACTTGCAAAAAACACAGAGCAGTGAGCAGTAGCTCTTTCCTTCACTATATATAGCGTTAGGGGTTACTACTGTCGATATAGTATAGTCCCTCTCTCTTTCTATCGTTCTCTCTCCCTTTTTCTCTCTCACTCAAGCATGCGTCGTTCAGGCATCCACACACACACTCACACACACACACACACACACACACACACACACACACACACACACAGGTTTGCTTGTGTGCCACATCACATGAATCGGGCCACTGTGGTTGCCTGGGCAACTGTAGGCACAGATGCAGGTCATAGTGAGAGAAGGGCTGCACCATTAAGAATCTGAAAAACAAGTCATTACAAACACACACACACACACACACACACACACGTTTAAACAGAGAATAACCCTACTGTGCCAACACTGTCAAACAGGACAAGTTCACACCATTACACACTTAACACAAACTGTGTTCAAGTAGCCAGCATACACACACACACACACACACACACACACACACACACAAACAAGGAAGAATGTTGGCATAACACACACACACACACGCCAACATCCAGTTGATGTCAAGTAAGCTCCACGCAGTATCTCTTTTGAGCCATTTCAACATGAAATGTGTTGTAAAAAAGACCTCTCTCTTTCTCTCCTTTGTCTCTCTCTCTCTACCTCCCTTTCTGTCTTTTCTTTCTACCTGTTGATGAAACACTAGGCCTCAAATGACTAAACCTGTGTGTAGGAGGCTGCACAATTTTGAGCAGGAGGCACACTGTAACACGCACACACACACACACACACACACAGATTGCTACAATACAAATTCAAGTTAAATAGAATTAGTAACATAAAGCATATATTGATCTACTGCAGTAAATTTAATGCATTAATGTTTTAAACAAAAAGTAATATGTGAAATATTGTGTAAGATGAGATAGCTAGTCTCTAGAGAAACAACCTGCAAACAAAGCAGTTGGGACAGGTGTACGACAGAGTCAATTATTTTAACTTGATGCATTTATGTTGCATGGAATGCAATATTCAAGCCAATGCAAAGTAATATCACACACACACACACACACACACACACACACAAACAGAAACAGATGCATCAGAGACTGACAGAGAGACAATCCCATGAATCGAACAGCACTGACACACACACACACACACACACACACACACACACACACACAAACAGTTCTAATCACTAGGCATGTGAAGTATGTATGCATGAACGCATGGGAGAAAGTCATGAGACAGATGGTTTTGAAAATGAATAGAAATTCCTCAAATATGAATCATTTCACAGAGAGACAAAATTCCAAAGAGAGAAAGCTCTCAAAGAGAGCAAGGAAGAAATAGCTTTGAAATAACTCTGTGTGTGTGTGTGTGTCTCACGCATTGTGGGTGTATATGAGGGGTTTTTACATTGGGTTCCATAAAATACAGTCACCGGTGCTTTCTTGCTTTTGCAACTTGCAAGCCGTGCTTGTGTGTGTGTGTGTGTGTGTGTGTGTGTGTGTGTGTGTGTGTGTGTGTGTGTGTGTGTGATGTACAGTAAGTGAGATGAAAGTAGAGAGGCACAGAAAAGAAAGTAGAATCTCCATGAATAACATTTACTCAGAAACAATGACAAAAAACAAACAAACAAACAAACTTTCAAAGACAATAAGAAACAAAACAAACAAAAACCACAGAAACTGAAAAGGTATAGAAGGAGAATAGAACAGAATGGAGAAAGGAGAGAGAGGGGACATGGAAGGAGAAAAGAGTAATAACAGAGTGGACAGAAAAGAGAGGAGATGAGAGAGAAGAGAAGAAAGATGAGGAAAGAGGAGAAGAGAAAGGGGAGAGGAGAGAAGAGAAAGACAAAAGGGGGGAGAAGAAAGAGAGGAAAGGAGAGATAAGGGAGAGGAGAGGGGAGGAGAAGAGAGGAAAGGAGAAAGAAGAGAGAAGAGAGAGAAGAGGAGAGGAGAAGGGTGAAGAGAGGAGAGAGAAGGGAGAGGAGAGGGGAGGAGAGGAGAAAAGAAAAGAAAAGATGGCAGGAGGGGCTCCTGCACCCTGAGAGGAGATTCAGTTTGAAGGACAGGCAAGGAGCATGATGGAGCAGAGGAAATACTCATGAGAAAACGAGGGATTGAAAGGAAGAACAAAAGAAGGAAGGGATGAAGGTGTGAAAGATAACACACAAGAACCTGCAGGGAGGCAGTCCAAGGCCACCTTGAGAGAGAGAGAGAGAAAGACTGCATAAAAGAGAGCAAAGAATGAGTGCTGGAGAGAAAGAGGGAGAGCACAAGAGAGTGTGCAAATAAGTGAGAGAGAGAATATATGAGAAGAGAGAGAGAGGGCAAAGAAGTGCAAGAGATGAAGGGAGGGAGAGAGAAAAAGTGAAGTAGTCAGAACTGAACTACGTGAGATGAATGGATAGGAAAAAAAAGTGAGAGAACAGGAAAGCGTGGGAAACCGAAAGAACATGGGAGAGGAGAGAAAGAGCGCAAGAAAGAGAGAGAAAGAGAGCAACAGGATGCTAGAAACCCTGTCTGCCTGCCAAGCTCCAACCAAAGCAACAGCACATGAGAGACACAGCAGAGAGAACCAGCAACTACCAGAGCCAGAGAGCCAGAGCAGCTGCATCCTCACACACACACACACACGCACACAAACACACAACATGCACACACACTACACTCTCACCCTCTATGTATGTGTCTCTCTTCCTTCTTCCCCCACACACCCACTCTCCCACACACTCACAAACACAGACACACACACACACACATGCACAACACTCTCTGTCTCTCTCTCACACACATGCACAAACACATACACACAAACACGCGCTCTCTCACACACAGACACAGACAAGCACACACAAGAGGGGTGTGGGAGCATGCATGATCACTCACCATGAACTGCACGTTGTCAAAGCCGTTGGCCAGCAGGTGGTTCTCGTACTGGACCAGGCCGATGTTGTCCAGCCACTGTCCCACCGACTGGACGGGGCAGCGGGGTCCTATGAGGGGATGGAGAGGCAGGCGTTTGAGCAGCGAGTAGCCGTCCACGCGGTAGCACCGGCAGTCCGGCTGGGACAGCTGGCACTGCCACATCATGTTCCGCGCAAAGTGGCTGTCGAACGAGCCCGCCATGGCGCCTTTTGGCTCGCCGTCCAACTTCAGTCAACCCTCACACCCCCCCCTCTCTCGGAAGGAACGCTCACACACACTCAATCCGTTTCCAAACCCTTCCAGCCCCCGAGAAGAGCCAGAAGAAGACAAATGCAAAAAAAAACCAACCAAAAAAATAACACAGCAATAACAATGACCAAGTGTGGAGACTCCACACAAGAAGAGACAGAGGAAGAGGGGGAGGAGAAGAGAAGGGGGGGAAGATGAAAATAAATAGAAAGGGGAAAGGAAATGCAGGAATAACGGAATATAGAAAGGAATGAATTTAAGGAAGTAAGGGGGAAAACGAGAGGGGAAAACAAAGGGATGAGGAAGGAGAGAGAAAAAGAACAGGAGGAAGAGAGGGAGGGAGGAGGAGGAGGAGGAGGAGGAGGAGGAAGGGGGGTTAAGGTCCTGGTCGAAGTGAGGGGTTTGCGCTGGTGGTCGGTGGTGCCGGCATGGCGAAGATGGGAGTAGATCCAGAGAAAGCGGAGAGCTAAACCACCACCACCACCGCGTGAAGCTGAGCGGAGTGGAGCGTTGGGTGGATGGATGGAGAAGAAGAGAGAGAAAGAGAGAAAGAGAGAGCGAGAGGGAGAGGGAGAGAAAGAGAGAGGGGGGGGGATGCAGCTACTGCTGCTAATGCTGCTGCACTGAGTCAAGCATAAGCTCAGCTGTTGCTCCTGCCTGCAGGTTCTCTCTCTCTCTCTCTCTCTCTCTCTCTCTCTCTCTCTCTCTCTCTCTCTCTCTCTCTCTCTCTCTCTCTCTCTCTCTCTCTCTGTGCGTGCGCGTCTGTGTCTATGAGAGGGAGGGAGGGAGAGAGAGAGAGAGAGCGAGTGAGTGCTGCCTGTCTGCCTGGTAGATTCTCTTTATCAACTACTCCCACTCTCATCTGTATGCCTCCGCTGCATGTTCCCCTCCGCGCTCTGCCTCTCTCTCTCTCTCTCTCTCTCTCTCTCTCTCTCTCTCTCTCTGTCATTCAATCAGTGTCTCTGTATTTCCCCTTGTCTTGCTCCCTTTTCTCTCCTCCTTTCTACACTCTTTCTCTCCTTTTTTTAATCACTTTCTTTCTGCATCTCATCTGCTCTTTTTCCATCTGTCCCTCTCTCTTTTTTCTGGCATCTCCCTTTCTCTCTCACTCTCTCTCTCTCTCTGCTTGAGCAGTGCCATACAGCCCCGATAATAGCCATCAGATCAGCCCAACCTCTTTGTCTGAGAGCAAATCTGCTACTTCTCTCTCTCTCTCTCTCTCACTCACACACACACACACACACACACACACAGGCAATCTATCCACACTTCCACCCACCCACACAAACATATAGAATGTATTTCTGTCACAGTGCAAGCTGTGCACACAGTGCACAGACCACAGACACATGCACACACACACATATAGTGGGCGTCTGTGACTGTTGGCGGGAAGAGTGGCTTTGACACAAACAGGATTTCTCCCCATGGTTGCCACGGTGAGGGAAGAAGGGAGAGCTTCTCTGGAGGGGAGGGAGGAGGGAAAGAGAGAGGGGTGGCATGTAGCAGGAAAAAAAAGATAGTGAAACAGAAAGAGAGAGAGAGGGGAATGAGAGGAAGAAAACAGGAGTGGAGAAGAGGGGAGGAGCAGGAGAGAGGGAGGAAGGAGTGGGAACGAGGGAAGCCTCTAATGACTCGGGGGGGGGGACAGAGGGGGGCTTGCCACAGCACACTCATACATGAGTCAGAGTCTCTCTCTCTCTCTTTCTATCTATCTATCTATCTATCCATCTATCTCTCTCTCTGTGTGTATATATACACATAGAGAGAGATAGAGAGAGAGAGAGATAGTTAGATGGATAGCTATTTTTATATTTATACAGTATATATGAAGTGGGCAGAGTTAAGCAATTTCTAACTTGCAACACTTTCTGTACCATTCAGCAAATATCTCCCTATGATCCAAAAGCCCTCTACTCTCAACACAATATGCCTCACTCATCAAGAATTTTCCTAAATTTGTTCTCAAGAAGGTGTCTTTGAATACTAGATATGAACAGATAACAAAACTCTGTGGAAGTGTAAGCTGTGTATGTAAGCATATGAATGTAAGACGCTCTGAACTACAGTTTCTTAAGGAGCACTGAGGGGATGGGTGGGTGTTTTGTTTTGTTTTGTTTTGCCTTTGGTTCAAGAAATGTAAACATAAACATAAACATAAAGAGATGCAAACATAAACACGTCATGTTCAAATCGCAAGGCCAACCTTTAACATTGACACACTTCACAACATCACACATCAGGTGAAGAAGAAGTCACACATACATACAGTAGAGTATGCGCATATACGAGTGGGCACACACACACACACACACACGCACAGACACACATGCATGCACATAAGTACATACCTGAGAAGTCTACTTCTGTCTCTTCATCCAATCCTGTGCCAATTCCTGCTCCTATCGAGCTCATAATTTTGTCAATCTAGAGAGAAAGAAGTAAATAAAGGGGAAAAGAAATGGACATGGTGTGAGTACGTGTGTACGTACGTGTGTGTAGGGACAGTACGTGTGTACACACACACACACACACACACACACACACACACACACAACGGAGAGTTTACTGTTTTGCATAATGACACATTGTAGTAACAGCAGCGGCAGCACAAGTAAAAAAACAACCTCTCTCTTAGGATTACCTCCCGAACACCTCTTCATTTTATTCCTCACTTCTCCTCCCTCTCTCTCTCTCTCTCTTTCCCTCTCTTTTCTTCTTCATTGTCAGTTTTCTTCCTTTCCTTTCCTCTCCAATTCTCTTCCTTATCCTTCTCTACACAATTTCTTCTCTTTCTTTCCCCTTCTCTTACTCTCCTCTCCTCTGCCCTGCTCCTTCATACCACTCTTTTCTATCTATCCTCTTCTCTTTCCTCCTCTGTTTCTCTGCTCTTTTCTCCTCTGCTCTCCTCGTCACTCCTATCCTCTCTCTCTCCTGTCCTTTTCCCTTCTCTCCTCCCCTCTCCCTTCTTCTTTTCTCTTCTCTTCTTTCCCCCTCTCCTCTTATCTGCCCTCCTCTCCTCTCCTCTCCTCTCCCCCTCTTTTTCCTGTGCTGGTAATTAGCCAGCTGAAGGTGGAGGTAATTGCTGGTTAAGAGCTGGGAGAAGATAACACTAAGGCTGATGGGTAATTCATCTTTGTTTGCTCTTTGGTTTCTGTTCTGTTCTGTGCGTGCGTGCGTGTGTGTGCATTTGTGCGTGCGGGTGCAGATGTGTGTTTGTGTGTATATTGTGAGTTAGTTAGTGAGTGAGTGAGTGTGCGCATCCCTCCCCATTGCTCCCCGTTCCCTCTTTCCTTTGACTAATGTTCCAAAGATAAAGACAGATCTCTCTCTCCTTCCTGGCATTCCCTCTTCCTTAGTCTGACAGATACACTACCTTCAGTTCCTCAAAGTCCTCCGCCAGATCCTCAGGGACAAGCGGGCATTCCCAAACACATGCCGTCATCATCATCCCAGGTCGAACCACACACGCACACACACACACACTCACAAGTTGGCTTCCTTGTCCTACAGAATTTTCTCCGACTCAAGAATCTGACCGTGCCAAACTTTTTGGCCTCAAATACTATGTCTGCTCGCTCTCTATCTCTCTCTCTGCTTTCTCCAACACACTGTCACCAAAGCCACGCTAGGAAGCCACCGTGACCCAGAATTCATTGTGGCCAGGACAGCAGTCATTGGCTGAGGGGAGGACGGCTGTTCATGAATAGAGTGTATGGTTGAATGGGACAGAAATAGACTTAAACTACAAGTACCATAGCCCCCGCCCCCCCCAGGGTGGACAGCACAACCTTAATGACAATATTCGGCTGAATAGCAAAGCCCAGTTTGGATGAGTGTGTTTCATAACAACCAAGGGCTTTAACCGAATAAAGACACAGGAAGTTCAATCTTTCCCTCCTTGGTTTTATTATAAAAGAACAATATTTCAGGAGCTAAAATTGAGTTTTAAGTTAATTCTTTAGAAATTGTGTATATATATATATATATATATATATATATATATATATATATATATATATATATATATACATATTTATTTGATTTGCCTCAGTTATCTGTAAAACTACAATAAATGGTCTTTGAACCAACTGGAACAACAACTTCTACTCGTCTTTCATCTGCACAAGTCATGGCAAATCCAACTCAGTCACCGGTAGTGGCCACCCAGGGAACAGAAGGGGAAACTTTAAAAAGCGATTTAAATGTCTCAGTTAACTTGGGTAGCTGTCTGTTAGCATAATGGGTGCCGCTGTGCTTGTTAAACAGTTCTTCATGGGTCTTGATCAGATTTCAATGTGGGAAACAAGCGTCTGTGTTTACACGCTCAGTCTATCTGTCTGACAGCCAAGACACACTGCTGGAGAGGCTTTGTAACACACCTTAATCAAAGATCACATACTCCACGGGCGCCAGAATTTAAAAACAAATCATGATGACACTGTGTGTGTGTGTGTGTGTGTGTGTGTGTGTGTGTGTGTGTGTGTGTGTGTGTGAATGAGGTAAGGAATGCAAAGTAAAAACCACAGCATGGTTTCTGTCAGTTAATCTTACGTGTGTGTGTGTGTGTTTACGTGTGTGTATCAATGAGTGCTTTTGTATGAGTAGTTGTATGCTTGTTGTGTGTGTTATGTGTGCTAATGTATGCCTTTGTGTGTGTTTGTGTGTGTGTGTGTGTGTGTGTGTGTGTGTGTGTGTGTGTGTGTGTTGTGAGTTCCTCTTTCCTACATCTATGGCAAGGCTTACGTTTCACATGCATATCAGACATGTGTGTTTCTCACCTCTTCCCACTCTGCAGTGAAGGAGGGCGTCCGCTCCATCCTCCCCCCAGCAGGACTCCCCTTCCCTGGGCTGGTCAGTCCCCGGCCTCCCCCTCCTCCACCACCACCCCCGCCCTCCTCCATGGGCGAGTTTCCCACCAGGTTGGAGTCAGACTTGGAGATGGTGCGGGAGAGCTGGAGGTCGAGGACGCTCCGCGGCACCGAGCGCATTCTGCCTAGCGTGCACGCCCGCTCCTCGAAGCTGCTGTTGGCAGTGCCGCTAATGCCACCGGCTGCAATGACCACGGTGCTGGTACCCGTTCCACTGCTGCCCGACGGGCTGGTGCCCACGCTGCTGCTGGCACTGCCGCTGCCCACGCTCCAGGCCTCCGGCACGCCGTTCCTCGCATGGGCGAGCACGGTCGCCGCCGTGGAGCTGGCCGGGGTCCGCGTGTCACCGCGTGTCGTGGCGGCGTCTGGATTGCGGTGATTCTGGTTGACCCGTGTGTGGAAGATGGTGCGGTAGCGGACCTGAGGCTTGGGCTCGACCTTCGGAGGCGGGCCTTTAGAGGTCACTGAGCTCGAGGAAGAGTTGCTGGATGTGCGCGGGAGCGGAACGGGAGGAAGGGGCGCCGAAGAAGAGGGGGGCGAGGGCGGGTGTGGGGGCAGCAGCAGGTTGCCGGGGTAACGCTGTGGAGCACTGATGCGGCCGTACAGCTGGTAGGGCGTGTCGGGGGTCTCGCAGGCGGGCGAGGAGCCGTGCAGCAGGCCGGCAAACTCCTCAGGCACGCGACTCTCGCGTCGTGAGTTGTCCTTCAACACACACTCGCGCTGCGGCGGGGTCTCGTCTGAGGAAAAAACACACACATATGGACAAACTTTAACAAAAAAAAACATGTAAAAACACAAACTCTGTCACACACACGGCAGAGAACAAATCGGTGGTGGTGTAGCGGTTAAGGAACCTAGCTGGCATGCTAGTAGCCTGGAAATTGTGGATTTGAATCTGAATCTGAAGCTACAGTTGTCCCCTTGAGCAAGGCACTTAACCCTAAGTTGCTCTAGGGCAAACTAGTCCTGATGTAGTCGATAGCTGACAAATGTAAGTCGCTTTGGATGAAAGCAACTGCTAAATGTAAAATACACTCATATTTTCGTAGGTGTCGATAGACACACACACAAACATCACTTGTCATCCACACATGATCCACACATTATTAAAAATTACAACATTCAAGATGTCGATAAATAAGTAAATAAATATAATAATAATAACAACAACAACAACAATAATAATAAGTTAGGGATGAAAGACTCAATGAGAAAAGGATTCAGAGAGGGCAAAAAAGAGGAGTGATGGATAAAGAGAGGGATGAAGAGAGGGCAAAGAGAGAAGGGATGGATAAAAGGATGAGGAGAGGTTTGAGAAGAAATTAAAGTTTGAAGTCCAGACTGAACTCTTAAATAATTTGCTCCACTCAATACTTTAAAATAACCGTATAAGCTTGGCAATTTCTCGCACGGCTTTAACAAGTGGACTTTTTTACTCATCTTGACTGTGTGTGTGTCTATGCACGTAGGCATTTGTCTATGTATGTGTGTGTGAGTGTTTGTGTTATGTGCTTGG
>JAIFZK010000022.1:11760000-11770000 GCA_027481765.1 Tenualosa thibaudeaui
TTGTTTTTAGTACTCCATCTTGCAGAGAGAAACAACCTCACAAGCACCTAGCCTACCACTACAAACTCTTTGCTGGGGACTACAAGACAAGTTCCTAACCTTACTTTGTTTCTGAGACTTTCTTTCATTCCATTTTTCATTTTCTCTTTCATTTTTCAACTAAATCTCCACATCACATCACAAATCTCTCCTTTCTTCTCCTTTCTCCTCTACCATCCTTTTTGCTTCATTCTCTCTCTTCTCTCTCTCTCTCTCCTTTAGGTCCCCCCCGATCTCTCTTTCCTCCAGCTGCAGTGGCAACAGGTGACATTCTGTTGCCATGGCAACAGCGTTCCCCTAGCATTCCTGAAGCAACTGCCTTGAGGCGTTTGGCTCTCAGGAGCAGGAGGAGGACGCAAGGATCTCAGTGAGCCAAGGACTGCCACTGACACTGGCACAGCACTGTGCACCTTGGGACTACACATCGGACCTTTTCAGAACTGAAACGGCCAGAGAACAGGTTATGCATGTAGAGTGCATTCACACACACACACACACACACAAACACACACAAATGGAATCTATACCAAAACACATATTACACACTATTGCACATAGGCTGGTGTTGCTGACAAGATATTAGCATAATGTGAACTGACGAGCACAGAGATATAGTATGCACACACATACATTTGGGCATACATATGGGCATATGAAAAAACCCACTGTGTGCGCACACATGCCTACACATAAACACACACACAAACACACTCAACTCTAGCTACAAAAGTTTTGGTATGGCAGAGATACTGTAGGCAACTCAAGTAATCTCAAAGCAATACTGCAGTATAATTTGAGATCCCATAGCACCCATGGGATTTCAAAGCAAGAGAGTCTTTTCAAACGCTAACTAAAAAGCTCTGCTGCAGTGCCTGTAAGTGGCTTTAGATATGCTAAGCAAGTAAAAACATAAATACATTTCTTTTACAGGAATAAAAAAAAATATCTGCTAAATGGATAAACACTTCAAGCCGCTGACTGGGCATTCTTTCAAATGGTAAGAGAGAGAGAGAGAGAGAGAGAGAGAGAGAGAGAGATATCTAAATTGAGAATTGACTCAGAGCGTGTGGTCAGTGAACTGTGAGGCGTTAGCATCGGCTAACAGAGCCGGCATTAGTGAAGTACATTAAGGAGCCCTATAAGGATGTGAGGGAGATTCCTACAGGCGTAAACAGCCTGTTAGCAGAGGAGGGAAGGGGAATGGAGGAAGAGGAGCATGACCACAACAATATTAGACCATCAATCCAACACCCACACATCAGACATGAACTGGCATATATGTAGAGGCAAATGTAGCTGTAACTCTGTGTGTGTGTGTGTGTGTGTGTGTGTGTGTGTGTGTGTGTATTCTACCTGAGAGTGACTTCTCTGAAAAGTCTAGATGACTACCATCTACACAACCAAAACAGCTGTCTGTCAACACACCCTCAAGTTCTCTCTCCCTTACTCTTTGGCTCATCCTCCTACACTTTTACACCCACCCACATACACACCCACCCACCACACACACACACACACACACCAACAGTAAGCCCCTGATGGGTTTTCTGTTACGCCACTCTGCATACCTGCTGTGCACACACACACACACACACACACACACACACACACACACACACACACACACACACACACACACGCATTCTTACATACTGTATGCTGTCATGTTCTGTCATGCTGAAGACAACCCAGACAGGTATGTGGATAGGAGATAGGAGTCTCCAAAACTATGTTTTTACTGGGAAAAAAGAGCAGTGTGTGTGTATGTGTGTGTGTCTTTGTTGGGGGTGTGTACTTATATGTGGCTCACCTCAGTGTGTCAGTCAATGTCTATGTGTGTGTGTGTGTGTGTGTGTGTGTGTGTGTGTGTGTGTGTGAGATTATCTTTCTCTCTCTTTCACACACACATACACAAACACACACACACACACATAATGACTAAGAATTTAGATTTGTGTTCATGAATAGTGAATGAGACAGGGTGCTCCATAGGCCATAGGAAATTCACTCATTTTGGTATTCGAGTCACACTCTCACTCAGAATTGCAAGGCAATAGAAATGTGTTACTGTGTGTCTGGGAGTGTTCACTGATGTGTTACAGCTGCGAATGTGTGTGTGTGTGTGTGTGTGTTTACTGCATATGTGCATACATCATATGGGCATACATCTTCTCATGTTAGCGTGTGTGTGTGTGTGTGTTTATTGCACAAGTGCATATGTGTGGTTATGAATATGTGTGTTTGAGTCTTCTCGTGTTAGCATGTAGAATAGTGTGTGAGTTATGTGCATGAGTAGGTTCTTCCAGATACAATATGTACGTGCGTGCGTGCGTGCGTGCGTGTTTGTGAGGGTATGTTGTCTCCATCCCACAGCTCTTTTGAGTGGGTAATGTGTAGCTGACAGGAAGGACACTGGTTGCCGTGGTAATAGACCCACTTTTGGAGAGCAGCTATGAAAGTGTGAATTCAATATTTCATGAGGAGAGAGACAGAGAGAGAGAGAGAGAAACTGAATGCATGACAGACTATACGTTTGAAAGTGCTACTTATTACACACCACCTGAGGCGTTAGGTACGTGTTACTGTGTGTGTCTGTGCTTATGTGTGTGTGTGCACATTCACCAACACACACACACACACGCACACATACACAAAGATGTCCATGCACACACAAACAGCATATATATGTATACAGTGCTCAGCATAAATGAGTACACCCCCTTTGAAAAGTAACATTTTAAACAATATGTCCATGAAAAATAATTAAAATAAAAATAATAAAAAATAATTTCCAAAAATTTTGCAGACTAAGTTTAATATCACATTTGCGTAACATACAACACAAACGTTTGCTTAATAATATAACTTAGATTACATATTTTTCAGTTTTACTCAAATTATGGGGGAGCAAAAAGGAGTACACCCCCAACAAAACTACTGCATCTAGTATTTTGTATGACCTCCATGATTTTTAATGACGGCACCAAGTCCTCTGGGCATGGAATGAACAAGTTGGCAACATTTTGCAACATCAATCTTTTTCCATTCTTCAATAATGACCCGTTTTAGAGACTGTTGGATAGAGAGTGATGCTCCACTTGTCTCTTCAGAATTCCCCATAGGTGTTTGATTGGGTTCAGATCAGGTGACATGCTTGGCCACTGAATCACTCTCAACCTGTTTCTCTCCAGAAATCTGACAGTGGCCTTAGATCTGTGTTTAGGATCATTGTCATGTTGGAAAAGTGCACCACGACCAAGTGCACGGAGTGATGGTTGCATTTTCTTTTTCAGTATAGAGCAATACATCTCTGAATTCATGATGCCATCAATGAAATGCAGCTCCCAACACCAGCAGCACTCATGCAGCCCCACATAAGGACACTGCCACCATGCTTCACTGTAGGCACTATGCATTTTTCTTTGTATTCCTCACCTTTGCGACGCCATACAGTTTTGAAGCCATCAGTTCCAAAAACATTAATTTTGGTCTCATCACTCCACAATACAGAGTCCCAGTAGCCCTCATCTTTGTCAGCATGGGGCCTGGCAAACTCTAGGCGGGCTTGTTTGTGCCTGGGCTTTAGGAGAGGCTTCTTTCGTGGGCGTTATCCATGCATGCCATTCCTCTGCAGTGTACGACGTATTGTGTCACAGGAAACAGTCACCCCCGTTTGGCTTTCTACTTCTTTAGCTAACTGTAGTGAACTTGTGTGCCAATTTTCTTCAACCCTTCTCATTAGAAGACGTTCCTGTCGAGGTGTTAACTTCTGTGGACGACCAAGACGTCTCTGTGACATGGAGCAGTTCCATTTTTCTTAAATCTTTGTACCACTTTTGCTACAGTATTCTGACTAATAAGTAAAGCTTGGCTGATCTTCTTTTAGCCTTTACCTCTTGTGTGAGGAAATCATTTTCTTGTGTCATTTCTCTTCCATGTGGTGCCAATGCTGACAGCAGGAAATGGGGAGGGGTTTTCTTAGAGTAACACGCTTTTATAGTCAACTATCTGCTGGACAAATTGAATAATTAAACTCACCTGTGGTTGAATTCTTGGTAAATCAGACATTTGTAGTCTAAAATCTTGCTTTGCCCTGAGGTTTTTAGTGGGGTGTACTCATTTTTGCTCCCCCCTAATTTGAGTAAACTGAAAAATATGTAATCTAAGTTATATTATTATAGAAACCTTTGTGTTGTATGTTACACAGATATGATATTAAACTTAGTCTGTGAAAATTTTGGAAATATGTTTTTGTTTTCATGGACATTGTTTAAACTGTTACTTTTCAAAGGGGGTGTTCTCATTTATGCTGAGCACTGTATATATGTTTGTATGTGTATTTATTCTATAAGGTGCATGTGTGAAGTATTTGTGTGTACAATTGCACAGAAGTATATTATTTGTGTGCCCGTGTGCTCCTTATTTATATATATATATATATGTGTGTGTGTGTGTGTGTGTGTGTGTGTGTGTGTGTGTGTGTTATGCTGCAAGGCTAACTCTCAGAGGTGTGTGTGTAGTCAATCCTAATTTTCTCCCCCGTTGGGAAGGTCTCTCTGTATCTTGGCGGATGATTGACAGGTCAGATATTGCTCTGTAGTTTTTAATAACTGTAGGAGCGCAAGCTAAAGATGGAAAACAAACATGATCCTATCTGCAGCTCTACAGCATCTTGCTTATGCTTTGTGTGTGTGTGTGTGTGTGTGTGTGTGTGTATGTGTGTGTGTGTGTGTGGCTTGTGTGTATTTCTGTTTGTGTGCATGTGTGTGTTGCATGTATTCTTCATGTGTTTGAGGGAGGAGAAGGGAGACAAAGTAACAACTGAATGTGTATGCACTTTTATTTTTTTTACCCTGCATCATTGCAGGTGTGTGTCTGTGTGTGCGTGCGCGTGTGTGTTTGCTTGTTTGCTTGTGTGTGTGAGTGTGTCCACAGTATGGAGCCTTTTGTTCAGATGTGGTCTGATGTAGTCTCCCCTCTAAATCCCTTAAACAGCACAGCACAATACTAGATGCCTTTTGTGTGGTCTGTGTACCTCTCACAGAGCAAGGGCACTCCTACTCTCAGTCACACACACACACACACACACATATATATATATATACACACACACACACACATATATATATATATATATATATATATATATATATATATATATATATATATATATATATATACACACACACACACACACACACACACACACACACACACACACACACACACACACAGTCCCTGGGCTTTTCGGTCAACTGGCTAGTCAACTTGATTCGACTCAACCAGTCTGAGGTTGACCCCAGGCTGGACTGCACAAGATGCCCTCCTGTTGCCTCAGACACACACATGCATGTGTACAGCGTAGATGTCATAGCACACAGACAACATACACACAACCCACACTGGAATCACTCCCAGTGCCAGAAATATACACATTGCTGTGCTGTTGGTATCAGCTGTTCTTTTTCTTCTTCTCCAGAGCGTTCTCTCTCTCTCTCTCTCTCTCTCTCTCTCTCTCTCTCTCTGTGCGCTCTTCTCTTCTGTGATAGCAGTCAGTGAGTAATTGAACTCTATTTCTGTCAGGACTTGGCAAGTGCCCTGGCACAGTGCAGTAAACATTTGTTAACAAGCAATTAAACATGCACCCTCTAATCCACTCAATGAGTCGGCCAGCACTCACTCACTACCTGGCCTTTCTCTTCCTCTTCCTCTTCCTCTTCCTCTCTATCTCTCTCTCTCCCTCCCTGTCTCTCGCAAACACACACACGTGCAGCTGTAACACATCAGTGAACACACTCCCAGACACACAGTAACATTTCTCTTGCCTTACTTTAATTCTGAGTGTGTGTGTGACTGTGTATGTGTTTGTGTGTATGTGAGAGAGAGAGAGAGAATATCACACACACTCTCTCTCTCTCACACACACACATACACTAATAGCACAAAAGTCAATCCACACACGTGTTTCAAAACCTGTCAGAACTTAAGTGTTGTGCTCAATTCAATGCTTTATGGACAAAAGCCTGCATGGACACTCGTATAAAACACAAAAACACACAGACAGAAATACATACACATTCACTCACTCACATACATACACACTCAAAGAGAGAGAGAGAGAGAGAGAGACATACATACATACAGAGGCACACACACACACACACATACACAAACGTGCATAAATACACAGCAGGGGTCTTCAGTAGAAACTGTACATGACAGAGAATGTGCAATCAAAAGGCTCCCATGAATTACTAAAGCTAACGACTCTCCAGAGGAGCGACGATTAGCGCCCAGCCGTCTCCTGGGCCCCATCAGTAAGCATGAGGAGAGACGGGCAGATGCCCAGACAGCAGCTCGAATTACAGTGAGACAGACTTGGCACAAGTCCGGGCCAGATCTGGCAAAATTATGACATTGTTCTAGTTCCATTTTCTAGTTCTGGTTCTGGTTCACTGCCTGGGAAATGTGGGGTTCTACAGTTCTACAGGGATGGTGCTGATTGTTGGTGAGTTTTGACTGAGAAATGGAGGGTGTTTTACAGCTATGTCCACAACGCACACGTGCACACACACACACACACACACACACACACACACACACACACACACACACACACACACACACACACACACACACACACACACACACACACTAACATGCATATGATACAGAATATGAGACAGAAATATGCTATGGATTTTTTTTCTTTCATTTTTGTCATTTGGCTGCATTCAAGGCAACCCAAATCAAACACAACTCCACACTGCACCTTTACACTGAGTCAAATCTATGGCTTTTAAAATGACTTAAACCTCTTGAAATGCAGTCTTCCTTTGACAATGACCTTGAAAAATGCATCACTCTGCTGAAAAATGACTCAGATGTGTACATAGTCTGGCTTTAAATTGACTCTAATTCGTTGATATGAAATAGATTTCTTTGCATATATATACAGACTTTGCATAGTGCTTTACTTTAAATTGCATAGAGTAAAGTCTTCCAATGCTGGGCTGGCCCCCGTCTTTTGCAGGGTCCTCTCTGGTCACAGAGAATGATGCTTAATTGGACATAATTGGGCAGTCATATTTCCGTGGAACAGTTTTTCATGGAAGCACAGGGAGACGAGACAGAGTGTTCCTGTACTCAGCCAACGCATGAGAAAGTGTGTCAGAGAGGACTGGGCACAAAGACACAAGAAAAAAGACAGAGAGAGAGACGGGGGGTGAGGGAAGAAGTGGGTGAGTGTGGGGCAAAATAAGGGAAAGAACAAATTAAAGTGTCCTTAATACACTACTAAAATGCTCTCTGTTGTTCATACACACACACATATGTACATACATACTCACACTCACAGAAAGACACACACAGGATATCTGTATATAGCCTAAAAATAATGTGATTAATGTATCAGACAGGAATTAGAATCCCTCTGGAAAGAGTAAATGTAATTACTCATTATTGTTTTTTTTGTTTTTTTTATTATTATTATTTTGAATTCAAGTTTGGTGATCATCCAGTGTGAAACACAGTGAGCATCCATTTTTTTCTGTTCCTAGAGTCTACAAAGATGGCTAAAACTATAAAAAAAACTACCATTTATATAAAAAAAAATCTAGATGTGTGTTAACAACAAGGCCAAAGGCTCATTGAGATGTAATAATCAGTACAGATCTCTCACATCTATTGGATCCTTTCACCCCTTCAACTTTCTACTCTTCTTCAAGCAGCTTGTTCTTGTTTCTAATTTACACTTGACCCACTGGAAATAAATTTATTTCCAGTACGTATATATGTGCAATGAACACACACAAACACACATACACACACACACACACACACACACAAACACACATACACACACACACACACACACACACACACCATACAACACAATGTGTTGCTGTCCATCCAATGTGGTTCCAATGTGGAGTCAAGATCATCATATCAAAAGCATTACAAAAATCCCTAAATTGTAACCCACCCCCCACCCCACCCCCCACACACACACACATACACACACACATACACACACACACACACACACACACTCTGCTGGGAGCTGGCCCAGTGCTATGCAGTCCCACATCAATAGTGTTTACCCTCCCTAGACTGCTCAGCACCGCATAGCACAGCTGTACTATATATAGCTCATCTAAACTCACAGCAACACCTACACACTTGGCTATGCTTGCATGCTGTGGGGTAAAAGAGAAAGAGAGAGACTGTGTGTGTGTGTGTGTGTGTGTGTGTGTGTGTGTGTGTGTGTGTGTTTGTATGTGTGTACGTGTGTGCTTGTGCAGGTGGGGTAAAAGAGAAAGAGAGAGAGAGTGTGTGTGTGTGTGTGTGCGCATGTGTGTGTGTGTGTGTATGTGTGTGTGAGAGAGAGAGAGAGAGAGAGAGAGAGAAAGAGAGAGAAGGATAGTTATGACTGACTGGTTTGACACAGGAAGCAAGGAAACCTTTTATGGTTTGCTGGAGGAGGAAGAAAAAGAGACTTTCTCCTCTCCAACCCACATCTCTCAGTCTCTATATTGGCATCTCTCTCTCTCACTCTCTCTCCTAATTTACCCAGCTATAAATGTAAGTCATCTCAAACACAACTATGACTTTCTCATCCACTGGCAGTTGCCACGGCAACAACACAATGGACCTCATAAAGCTAATAAGTAGAAAAGGCAAAAGCAGAAAAAGAGAGAGAAAGAAAAAAAAAGAGGGAAGACAAGAAAGAGTTAGGGAGGAGAGATAGAAGAAAGAGTGAGTGAAGGAGAGAATATATAGCTGTAGAGGAGGAGAAATAAAAAGCAAGCATGAGGGTACTGGTTAATCTGAAGGGACGGAGGGAGATATCTGCACATGGGACCAGGCAGTACCACGCTGGGGAAATACAGGGCTATTTTTACAGATTCATTGATTACATATAACTACACAGAACTAGACACACACACACACACACACACACAATTCAATGCGAAAAACTACACACAGGAATCAGAGAACCTATGATATACAATATGTGACCTGACAGGTATTTTGTGAAGTGTGTTCTACTAATGACAGTGTCCAGTCAGGTGGCCGACCACCAACTACACAAGTGTGTTTGATTCTCTGTTAGTGTCCAGTCAGGTGGCCGACCACCAACTACACAAGTGTGTTTGATTTTCTGTTAGTGTTCAGTGAAGTAGCTGACCACCAACTACACAAGTGTGTTTGATTCTCTGTTAGTGTTCAGTGAAGTAGCTGACCACCAACTACACAAGTGTGTTTGATTCTCTGTTAGTGTTCAGTGAAGTAGCTGACGACCTACACAAGTGTCTTTGACTCTCTATATTTGCAAGTGTATTTGCAAGTGTATGTGACTGTCAGTGTTCACTGAAGTATTTGATCACCTACACAAGTGTCTCTGACTCTCCCAAAGGCTCTGCCTCTTGTCATTTCATAGTGCTTACACATGCAATCCCTTTCTCTCACTCTTTCACTCTCACCTGCAAATCCACACACACACACACACACACACACACACACACACACACACACACACACACTCATGCACACGCCACCACCGAACTCTAGCAGCCCCACACACTCCTGTGGTGTTCACTTTTGAGGGACGAATAGAACAGTGGGGCGGACACAGCCCACTCTTTCTTGCTCGCCTTCAAAGCTCCGCCGCTTTGCGAGATCGGATCAAAGCCTCAGCCACAGCCCCTGGCCCGCTGCACAGATGCATCCTGGGTAACGCCACAGACTCCCATTACCTGGCTAACCCCTGCGACACTAGCAACTGGCGTAACTCACTCTGTTAGGGAGAGATAGGGCTTGTAAGCTGAAAACTCCCTGCCACCATCAAAAAGCCCCTCGCCCAGCTGGGCCCTCCTGCTCCTGCAATCAGATGCTGCTGATAAGCTCATGGCTGGGGTGAGAGGAGAACACTACCAGCCCTTTATCACTGATGAGAAAA
>JAIFZK010000022.1:11775000-11785000 GCA_027481765.1 Tenualosa thibaudeaui
ACACCATATACCCCCCCCCCAATACACAAACATACCAGACACATAATTTCCACAAAGAATACTTCATGTATGCCAGCCATCCAATGTGCATGTGTTTAAAATAGCAAGTGTGTTGCTGGAGAACTGCTGGGGTTCCTCTGACTGTGATGATAGGGATGTGCCTGTATCCTACTGCTGTGCTTAAAGAGAGAAGATGAGAGAGAGAGGTAGACAGAAGATGACAGAGAGAGAGAGAGGTAGAGAGATGAGGGAGGAAGAGAGAGAGAGAGAAAGAGAGAGAGAGGAAGAGAGAGAGAGCTAGAGAAGATGAGAGAGAGAGAGGTAGACAGAAGATGACAGAGAGAGAGAGAGGTAGAGAGATGAGGGAGGAAGAGAGAGAGAGAGGAATAGAGAGAGAGGTAGAGAAGATGAGAGAGAGAGAGAGAGAGAGAGAGAGAGAGAGAGAGAGGAAGAGGTGAATAATGACTTGCATAACCACAGGATGCCTTACATAAGGATCGTCTCCTCTTCCTATTGCAGTTTGAGTCCAAAATGCTTTAGTAATTAGACAGTTTGCTTGTGTGTGTGTGTGTGTGTGTGTGTGTGTGTGTGTGTGTGTGTGTGTGTGTGTGTTTGTTTGTGTGTTTGTGCGTACTTTCCCAAAAAACAAAATCGTAAGGTAAATTTCAGTATCATGGTATCAGTGAAACTTTGAAACAGTTTGAGAGCTGCAATATTCATAGTAGTTTCATATCCATATCATATCAATATCCATAAAAGTTTCATAAATGCACACAAACACACACACACACACATTTATCCTATGTATTAATTTATCAATTCCCTCCCTATGTAACTACACACAAGTTTTCTATGTCTAACCACACAGGTAGCAGCACCCGTAAACATGCATACAGAAACAAACACACACCTGTACAAACTACACACCTGTAAAAACACACAAACACAGTATGCATACACAAACACAAAAGCAGCCACACAGACATGCATGCACACAAATGCCCCCCACACATACAAAAAGCATAGAGATGTGAGAAACTCAAAGGTTGCAGGCATGTTTGCTGCATATTTATTTGCTTATATAATAATCTGCCCTGGCATCAATTCAGTGCTAGTTGAACAGTGCTCAGCGAAACTAGCTTCCCCCATGTAACGTATCAACAGGGGCTCTGCAGTTTCACAAAGGTAGGAGTAGCCTAAGGGAGAAGAGCATTGAGATTAGAGACACATGCACACACACACACACACACACACACACACACACAAACACACACTCAAAAATAAATACACAGACACAAAGAAAGACAGACATATATGCAAATGTGAGCACACACATGCAGGCACATACACACACAAACAAATACACACAGAATAACCAAAAAGATGAAGGTCACGCATGATGTGGTGATATGAATGTAATAAACAGTGATGTGAGCAGAGAAGAAGAGAGAGAGAGATGGCAATGAGAAGATTTAGCATGGTGACATCAACCCCTACCTCAAACACAACTGTATAATCACAAGATCACAAGGCATGGTATTTGTAAAAATTTGCAGGCTTGTGTGTGTGTGTGTGTGTGTGTGTGTGTGTGTGTGTGTGTGTGTGTGTGTGTGCAGGGGGGTATTACAGCTCGCATTTAATTGTGTGTCTCACACAGAGGCATGTCATATTGTATCTCTCTCCTTTAAAAGCTCAAGGTTGCTGCGGCAACTCTCGAGAGAGGATCAGAAGAATCTGCCGGTCACATTGGTAGGCGATGAGGGGGAGGTAGATGTGATGCTGAGAGGTGGTCGTCAGGGGCGACCAGAGTGGACTTGTGAGAGCTGAAGGTCAAGATCAGTGGGGTGGCATAAGGGGACCCAGGGGCTGTGTGCCCATTAGGTTACCCACTACAGCAGCAGCAGCAGCAGCAGCAGCAATGCACTCTAGACTCTACACTTCCCTCTCAATTCACACTCTAGATCTCAGGCAGTACAAGGGAATGTGAGGTGAGGTGAGAGAGAAAGACAGATGGTAAGAAAGATGGAATGAGAGAAAGAATGATAGAAGGAGAGAGAGTGAGTCTCATAAACAGATATAAGTGAATCTAAAAATGGAGAGGTAAAAATGAAGATGGGGAGCGAGAGAGACCGGGAGGGAGCAGATGAGGAGGAGAGAGAGAGAGAGAGGGGGGGGGGGGGGAAGGAGGGCCACAACAGTGTATTCCCTTAACTTGAAAATGTCAGCATAAGAGCCTGAGACAAGCAGCTGCTCTGTGACTGGTGCAAAACTGAGGGTGGTTGAGGATAGGCAACACAGCCAGTGGAGACAGATCAGTCATGATACACAGCACTAGCATGCCTGTCTACCTGCAACACACAGGCAGCCCCACGCCACTGCTTTAGCCAGAGATAAGTATTAGGGTTTCGGAGGCTGTAGTGGTCCCTGAGCATACAAACGTACACACACACACACACACTGTATAAGCATTAGCGATATGCTTTGGGAGTGCAGGTGATATGTGTCAGCACAAATGAATGTACTCTGTGTGTGTGTGTGTGTGTGTGTGTGTGTGTGTGTGTGTGTGTGTGTGTGTGTGTGTGTGTGTGTGTGTGCATACATGTGTGTGTGTGTGTGTGTGTGTGTGTGTGTGTGTGTGTGTACATTTGTTTGATCTGCATCCGTTTCCTATTAGGGAAACACTCATTAAGATCACACCCACCTTTCAGAAATGCTTATCACTGACCATGATGGCTGTTAATGAACCTGTCACAAAGGCATACATAAAACACACTCTTTTTCTCACTCACACTCCTTCACACTCTCACACACACACTGTATGTGTTCACTCTGAAGGCCATGTACATGGTAATGAAATTGTCAAAGATATAGACCGATTAATAAACAAGCTACGCATATTTACTGAAGATGCAGCCATTCCTCACACTCACTCACACACACACACACACACACACACACACACACACACAGAGACTGCATGTGTTTAAAGTGATGTCTGTACAGATGCTAATGAAGAAACTAATGAAGTATGTTTGTCCCAATATACCTGTACACAACATAAATTGGTTTTCTCTGTCCAACAGACTAAACACACACACACACACACACACACACTCAGAATCACACAGAACACACAGAAACTCATCATCACTCACACACACACACACACAAGGGTGCACACCGAACAATGCAGAAATGAAAACCTGAAGGGCACTGTATATTAGTGTGTGTGTGTGTGTGCGCACGTGTGCAGATGTCTCTGTGAGCATGAACCTCTGTGTGAACCTTTGTGTGTGTGTATGTGTGTGCTAATGACTTCCTCATTACCAAGGCCCATTATTCAATGCACAAATGCGGGGTGAGAAATTCTGTGCTAATTTATGGATAGTAATTATACTAATTAATACTAATTAATACACCGGGCTCTGGGGTTCCAGCTGTTTGCAATGGCAAAGGGGACCAGGCCTCTCCTCTCCTCTCCTGTCCTGTCCTCTCCTGGTGTCCACCCACCTCGTCCTCTCTCTTCTCTTCAGCCCATTTGTCTTGTCTTCACCTGTCATTTCAACAGACCTCCTCTCCTTTTTTTTTCTCTTCTCTCCCTTCATCTTTTATTCTCCTCCTCTCTTCTCTTCAGCCCATTTGTTCTGTCTTCACTTGTCATTTCCACAGATCTCCTCTCCTTGTTTCTCTTCTCTCCCTTCATCTTTTCTTCTCCTCCTCTCTCTTCTCTTCAGCGCATTTGTCCTGTCTTCACCTGTCATTTCCACAGATCCTTTTTTTTCCTCTTCACTCCCTTCATCTTTTCTTCTCCTCTTCGCTCCTTTCCTCTTCATCCCATTAGTCTTATCTTCACCTGTCATTCCATCATCTCTTCTCTTCTCTCCTATTCTCTTTGTTCCTCCATCATCCCCATGTCTCATTCTCTTCTCTTCTCTTCTCTCCTATTCTCTCCTCTTCTCTTTGTCCCTCCCATCATCCCCATGTCTCATTCTCTACACTCATCTTCACTACTCCATTGTCTGCTACCTCTCCTCTCTTCTCCGCTTCCCTTCATACAGTATCACCTGCCATCCCGACGCCTTTCCTCTCCTCTCCTCTATTCCATTTATCCCTTCTTCATGCCTTCCTGCCCTTCACTCACACACACACACATACATGCACACAGAAACAGTATGCCCGTACTAGCGTATGCTAAGCAGGAATGTGAGTGTGTGTGTGTGAGTGTGTGTGTGTGTGTGTGTGTGTGTGTGTGTGTGTGAGAGAGAGGGAGAGAGATATGTTTATTGTGAGCACGGCTCTTTCGTCACCCATAAACACTCTGTGTGAGTCATACTTGAAGAATTCAAAGGATAAGTTGTAATTAGCTTAACGAGGGTGTGTGTTTGAATTGGGAGGCCTTTAACCCTGTCGTTATTGCTCAGTGGAATTGATGCGTCTAGGCGCGTACATGAGTGTTTATGCCTTTGTGCTTTTGTGTGTGTGTGTGTGTGTGTGTGTGTGTGTGTGTGTGTTTGTGTGTGAAGGTGACCCACAGCTGAAAGGCCCTGATTGATATGGCAAATGGTAATCACAAGAGCTGGAATTCTTTCTTCATTCTTTGTCTCTCTCTCTCAAAGCCTTGCACAGTTTCTTATTCCTTCTTCCTTCCTTTCTAATACATTCTCCATACTTTCTAAACATATTTATTTGGTATATTTGAAGTTCTGTCTCTTTCATTTATGTTGTTTTCCAACCTCTTTCACCTCTTTCCTGACCTTCACATCTACCTCTCATCTTGCTTGCCTGCAATCTTTTTTTCTCTCACATTATTAACATTGACTGATATTTAACAGAAGCTTCTGTCTGTGAAGTGACATGGACTTCATGGTTGAGTATGGTAGGGTGTTATGCCCTTGTGGTTCAAACCAAATCAAACCTCATCCAATCGTCCAATCGTCAGTTAGTGACTTTACTGCGCAAACAAGCCCACAATAACACCTTTTATTTCACCTCCTCTTCTCTCTGTTTTTCTCTCACTCTGTCCATTCTCTCTCTCAAGCTCTGTCCATCTCCCTCTCTCTCAAGCCCTGTCCATCTCTCTCTCTCTCTGTCCATTCTCTTTTAACCCCTGGTCTTTCTCACAAGTCTTTTGTTCATTCATAAAAGAGCTTCTTCATGCAGTGCCGAGTGACACAGAAGAGCTTAAGTAAGCAATGAAATGTAGAAGCCAAACAGGGATTATGCCGGTAAATTAAACATGAGAATTTTTATTGTGGTTAATTTTAGGCTCTCAGCGCCTGACTGCTAATTTGTCATGATTAACACACCGCCTGCTTGCACACACTGGCTCTCTGCTGCCCCTAGGGGCTGAGGTGGAAACATTAACACTGATCACAGGTCAGTCAAAAGGATATTGTTGTCTGCTAAATGTGTTTCATTCATTCATTTATTAATTCATTCTTCTAATCTTCCTTGATAGGACAGGCGAATAACTCTAGGTTGGAATCACATCTTGTTTTCTGCTGAATGTGTTCTATCTGTCTGTCGATCTGTCTGTCTGTCTATATTGAATGATTGATTGATTGTGGTTTTTCTAGCCTTTGATCAAACAGAGTAGGCAGGAAGTGAGTTTGAGAGCGTGATGGGGTGGGATTGGAAAACTTAAACTGGCAAAAAGTACAGCTGATGACACCAGCCCACACCATCTTAAACCAGCTACCAGGAGAACATTTTTCTGAGAGGTTGGAATCAATTCTGGGACCCTGTGGGCATCTGCCCCCGTTCATGAATGCTATAAGCAGGTGTGTATGTGTGTGTGCTAAAGTACCCCTATTTGGTAAATGTGTACTGGTAACTGATAAAGACTTATGAGACATCACAGATCCTATGTCCAGTCCTCTGCCTTAACATGCTAGTTCTATTACAGACCTCTCAAGTTGGATCTCAATGTCCTCCCTAATGCTAAGCCTGAACCCTCTAAGATATAGCTGGCATGGGCCAGCCAATCATAAAGTGGATTCATATCACTTTAGTCTCCAAGGGGCCAGGGATTAGGGTTTAGGCCTAAGTGGAGACACTGGAGTTCAGCCTTAGACTTGGTGTAGTACTATCTCAGGAAGGAATAGATGTGTCAATATTGTAACTAAAGAGGTAGATTTAGCTTAATTAACCATGATCACACTTTAGCGTACTGATCTCAGTTCAGTGAGAGAGTGAGAACTGCTTTTTCCCACTGGAGGTCATTTCTGCAGCATCCTCCGCCTGCTGCTCCAAGGCAACAGCGCTTTATTTGGCTCATTTAGGATGCGGTTCCCATGGCGATCGTGGACCACACAAAAAGCCAAACCCACACAAGCAGCAGACTACAGCAACAGCATTACCATATATAGTGTTGCCGTTGCCGCGGGAACAGAACGGAAATTAAAGTCTCGCCAGGCTTTCGCGTGGCAAGCGGGTGGGTGGAGGCGGGCCCTTAGTCATCAATCACTCAACAAACTGACTGGTGGGGCGAGCCTGTCAATCATCTCTAATATAATAGCACCGACCCCATTGGTGAATGGCGAAAAAAGGGCTCAGTCTATTTCTGACTTCTGGCAAGGAACACCTCTGCTGAGCGCAGAGTTGGAATCTGAAAACATACACCTGAGAACAAATGAATAACACGAGAAAAAAAAAAAAAACGAGAGAGAGAGAGAGATGTAGGAGATTGCTGACACTGAGACATCAGATGACCTCAAATGAAGATTCCTCTTCATGGTTTACAATTCCAGTGAGTGCCGATGGACTTGCACCCTGAGAGGCATTTTGGCAGGTGCACACGCACGCATACACACAAAGACATATGCACATTCCTGTACCAACACTGGACTCAGCTGTAGTTTCTACCTGCAGCGCAGCACACACACACACACACACACACACACACACACACACACACACACACACACACACACACACACACACACACACACACACACCTGCAACAACAGTGAGCAGGAGTCTGTATCAGCACAACAGATAATAATGCCTCGCATGCAGTCAGAGGTGCCCAAATCCCTTATCACCTGTCACACTCACTGTTCCCATTCATCCTAAGTTCTCGGGAAACAATGAGATCTATCACTCTCTGCCTCTCCCTCTCTTTCACTCTCTCTCTCTCACACACACACACTCTCTCACACACACACACAAATTCTCTCTCTCTCACTATCTCTTTATTTTCATCTCTCTTTCCAATCTGCTAAAAATCCACAGTTAGAGAGAGAGAGAGAGAGAGAGAGAGAGAGAGGAGTTTAAATCTCTCCTTCCATCTCTCCTGTTACAGTCTGCCCTTGCCTGGCTGACCTGTACAATAAGAGGGTTGTGTGAGGGAGAGCTTGCTTAAATACCCATAAGGTCTGTCTTTCAGTCTCCAACTGTCCATTCCCCCTTTATCTCTCTCACTCTCACTCTCTCTGTGTCTATCTCTTTCAATCTCTCTCTCTTTTTTTTCCCTCTCTCTCCATATGGATTCTGTTGCTCAGGCTCTTGGTTTTTGTGCCGTCATCCTTGCTTAAAGTCTCTGTCGCTTACTATTTCTGTCTGTCCTTGCCTCAGTGAACCTGTCTGTGGACCCCTTCTCTCTCTCTGCAGCCTGCTTCTGATACACATACTCCTCCGTTTTTTTTTTTTTTTTTTACAAGGTTTGAACGTCTCAAAGATTAACCCTCTTAAATTATTTACATAGAAATTGAAACATTCCATTTAAATGAAATGAAGCTTTTCCCCCTGAGGAGACTCTTCCCTTCTCTTTTACTTGTTTTCTCAGTGTCTTTGAGCTGAGTTTGTGTGTGTGTGTGTGTGTGTGTGTGTGTGTGTGTGTGTGTGTCTATGTGTGTGTGTTATGATCCACAATTCATCAATCTGTTTCTCACTAGAAAGAGCAAACAGGCATAATCACTGCCCATTGATTGGGGAGGCGTGCTTTAGAGAGTGAGTGAGAGACACACACATCTGTGTGTGTGTATCTGTGTGTGTGCTTTAGGGAGTTGGTGATTGATTAGTGGCAACTGACTAATTAATTTGCTTTAAATGGCAGTGTGATCTTCCCAACAGTAGTAAATCAGGCTCCACACATTGATCCTATTTTTACAGAAGTACACACATGCACGCGCACACACACACACACACACACACACACACACACACACACACACACACACACACACACACACAAACAATTAGCCAGTGACTGCTCAGGAGGCACAACGTATTTTAAAATTGAAGCAAACATACACTCAAACACCCACATCCGCGCACCCCTGAACACACACACACACACACACACACACACACACACACACACACACACACACACACACACACACACACACATACACACACAAACACATTTACACGATATGCATAGAAAGCTAAGCTAAATACATTAAAGCTAATGGAGCATAATCCATTCTAATATTCCTCTCTCTCTCACTCTCTAAAACAAATACACACACACACACACACACACACACACAATTATATTACATTAAGCTAATGGAGCATTTTGGAGACACTAAGCCACACACAAGACTATATACACACACACACACACCCTCTCCCTTACACTCACTCACACACACACCAATAAAGAAAAACTCTCCTGTGTTATCTCTATCAACTGTAAAAATCAAATATGGTATTTGCAGGCGGAGAGAGAGAGAGAGAGAGAGAGAGAGAGAGAGAGAGAGAGAGAGAGAGAGAGAGAGAGAGAGAGAGAGAGAGAGAGAGAGAGAGAGAGAGAGAGAGAGAGAGAGAGAGAGAGAGAGAGAGAGAGAGAGAGAGAGAGAGAGAGAGAGAGAGAGAGAGAGTGAGAGTGAGAGTGAGAGTGAGAGAGAGATGAATACAACCAAATCTGGAAGTTTCTGTGCCAGTTGCACAAATCACAATAGCCAGTGAAACAACTGTCTCGCTAAACTAAATAACTAAAGCTATTTTAGTCTACTGCCTGGGTCTAATTGGGAAACAGTAGAGTTGACGTCACATGACTTCGGAAAGATGTCCTAAATAGTTCCTTACTGTTTCCCATCGACTAATGCGGAATTAGGAGCATAGATGGATAACTGCACAGACAAACATAAGGATGAATCACCTCACAGACTTTTAGATCTTGATATCAATCTTGAGAACTATATGTGTATAGTGTATACACACACACACACACACACACACACACACAGAGGGGTATGAGTGTAGATCAGCATACAAAGAAATCTGTTCTCACTGTGAAAGGAGAGAGAGAAGAGAGGGAGCTATGGGAGGACATACCGAACTTAAACACTCACACTCATACTCACACACACACACACACACACACACACGTACACACACACACACACACACACAGCAAATACCACATGAGACAGTCCCTTTCAAACAGGTATCATATGAAACACTCAGCCCTGTGCCTTCCTACCGAAAAGCCTATGAGGAAAACACTTCATCAGATCAGAGGAGATCTCGCCACACCTTCCCTTGTATAACCCATAGGCTGCGGCAAATCACACACACACACACACACACACACACACACACACACACACACACACACACACACACATATACATATACACATATACATACACACACACATCATCATCAAATAGGTTACAAATATGAAAAAAATAACTCCAGGGACCAGTTTAAAACCTACATCAAGAGTTTGGGAGGGAGATCAAGAGGGACTGACATGAAAGAGCAGGAATGGATAGTGGGAAAACTCGAAAAGATGAGATGGCAGGACAAAGAGATAAAGAGAGAGAGATACAGGGATAGAGAGAGATGAACAGAGAGGGAGAGTCAGACAGACAGAAGTATAAAGACAGACAGGAACAGGGAGAAATAGAAAGATATCTATGCGTGTGCACAAATGAATTCTGTGTGTGTATATATATATATGAGAGAAAGAGAGAGAGAAAAGTGAAGAAAAGTGTCTGAATATGATGCACAGCCAATCAGAGAGACAAAGTCTGTGACACAGCCA
>JAIFZK010000022.1:11790000-11792500 GCA_027481765.1 Tenualosa thibaudeaui
TTTTTTTTTTTTTTTTTTTGTATTTTTCTTTTCTCTACCTGCATATCGGCCCTGATTCTCTCCCTTTACGCTCTGGCGCCTGTGAGCCTGGGTGTTTTTGCGTTCCAGACGTCAGCCTGTCTTGAGTTCTTTATTTCCTGCTGCGTCTTCGGCCTAATTTTTCTCTTTTGTTCTGCTCTCTCTGTGATCCTTCCATACATTCATAAATTGGAGCTTTATTTTTTTCATTTTTTTTCCCTTTCTTCACCAGCCCTGCTGCTATCCTGTTGATGAATGTAGTTGGTGGGGGTTTAATTGTTTCCCTGTGCTGTGCTGTGCTGTGCTGGTCTTTTCATTTGGCTGTCAGGAAAGTTAGGAAAGCAAGAGGAAAGTTTTTTTTTTGGACTATTAAAAGGTATTTTTTTTCATAAGTTAAGTTTGTGTTTTTTCAGAAAAAAAAACAAAAACAAAAAGACATCAAAGACTCACTAAATTTCTACATTAGCCAGAACATTCAGAGAATGACTTAACACAGACAACAGCTACAAAGTGACTTGAACAGATGACAGAGGGACAACTGAAAAGACAAAGAACTGACAGCACCAGAGACTGACTAGCTGACAGACAGACAGACAGACAGACAGAGACAGGGAATGAGTGAAACAGACAGATATATTTACAAACAGCCACACATCAATGATTTCATTTTATCAGTCTTCCTCATCTGTCTATTTATACTGTTAATTGAGTGTTAACAAGAAAAGCACTCGGTGAGCGCAGACCTCCACCAAGGCAATATAGGGTCACTGACACAATACAAATTCCAGACGGTGTTCAGGATCACCATGTGTTCCTTGCCCTAATAGCCATGTTGCAGTACTTTTCAAGTTATTTTGTACACAGACGGACAGACAGACAAATACCGACAAAAACAAAACCACCTTGGCTTAGGTAACACAGCTTTTAAATACTTCTTATACTTGTACTCTATGTCTAGGTTTATTTGCATTGTGCTCTTGTCAATGTGAAGCCTCTTCACCATTGGCACCATGGGTCGCCTCCTGTGGTTTTGCTTGATTATCAGTCATTATTTCAGAAATTGTTTCAATATGAACACCTTTATTTTTTCACGTATTTTTTTTTCCTTATTTCTGTGAAGTGATCCGTAAACTCGGTTATCACAGAGAGCTACTTACAAAAGTGATCAAGTAAATAAGAAAGTAAGTTGATCTACTAAGAAAAGGATGTAAATGTATCTATAAAATCCATCTAAACAAAGCTTACACTGACCAAAGTGCCGTAGAGTGCATAACTCAAATAATACATGCATGAACATAATGTATGCATGAGCATAACAATGGTATTATTCTGATGACAGGAGAGAGCAGTAAGATTTATGCACATGTCAGGAGGCGTTAGGCTGTGTTTGTGTGTGGGTCCTGCAGGGTAAAGAGGCCAGTGTGGAGAGGAGGTGTCGGTTGATGTACAAGAGTACATGACAATGCCTATCTGTCTTACTGATTGAAAGCCATGAAGACAGTGTGTTGACACAACATCCGAAAAATGGTCCCCTGAGAGAGAGAGAGAGAGAGAGAGAGAGAGAGAGAGAGAGAGAGAGAGAGAGAGAGAGAGAGAGAGAGAGAGAGAGAGAGAGAGAGAGAGAGAGAGAGAGAGAGAGAGAGAGAGAGAGAGAGAGAGAGAGTGAGAGAGAGAGAGAGTGAGTGAGTGAGTGAGTGAGTGAGTGAGTGAGTGAGTGAGTGAGTGAGTGAGTGATAGAAAGAGACCACGGGTGTGAGAGAGTGAGAGATGGAGAGGAATACAAGAATATCCTGAAGGCTTTAGTCAGCAGGTCAGTGAGTGAGAGAGAGAGTGTGTGTGTGTGTGTGTGAGTGTGTTTGGGAGAGTGTATGGGAGAAAAAGACATAGTGTGAGAGAATGTAGGAGATCGAGAGGGGTGCAAGCATGCAGCTTGTCTGTGTGAGTGTGTGTGTATGTGTATGTGTGTGTCGGCATGTCTAGCATTCCCCAAACTGAGCTGATGTGCATAACAGTGTGTGTGTGTGTGTGTGTGTGTGTGTGTGTGTGTGTGTGTGTGTGTGTGTGTGTGTGTGTGTGTGCGTGCGTGCATGTGCACAAGCACGCCCAGCAAAAGCCTGTCCAGCTATGAGCTCATATGATGCCAATACCACAACATTAGCCAAAGAGCACATGCATGCACGCACGCACACACACACACACACACACACACAGACACACACACACACACACAGTGCAGCTGGCTTGCTCATCCTGCATCAGGCTTCCACTAATGTCTGCTCCACACTAGAGAAAGTGACTATAACAGTCAGGAAAACAAGGCTAGGAAATCTTATTACAGAGCTGTGTGTGTGTGTGTGTGTGTGTGTGTGTGTGTGTGTGTGTGTGTGTGTGAGTGAGAGAGAGAGAGAGGGAGAGATGAGAATGAAAGAGTCAGATAATACGAGGGTCAGAGTGATAAAGAAAGAAAGAGAGAGAGAGGAGA
>JAIFZK010000022.1:11797500-11827500 GCA_027481765.1 Tenualosa thibaudeaui
TGCACGTCTATAGGCCTGTTTGCCTTTGAAGCTATGAATAGTTGCACAAATCAATTTTATGTTTTCTTTAGACATGGAAAGTAAACTTAATGTCTGGCATTATTTCATTGATGAAATTAACATGACACTGTTATTCATATGCTTCACGATCCACTCATGTTCTCTGCCATTCATCTACCCATCCAAGCATGATGTAGACACAGCACAGATTGCTAACAAGTGGCTGTGACCAAGCGCAGTCTACAAGACGAGATTTAGCTTTGGTAAACAGGATGGGAAAGGAAGGAGGAATGGCATGTGGTTAATGTGGACAAACGTATTGTTAACAGCATCCGTCTCTGTACATCTGGCCCACTGTGTCTTCTTCCATAAAGCGGGAGTTTATACATTTTTGTGTTTAGCAGACACTTTATCCATTGTGACTTACATTTGTTAGCTATCAATTACATCAGGGCCAGTCTCCCCTAGAGCAACTTATGGCCTTGCTCAAGGGCAAAACATTTCCATGCCATGAGCATGCTAGGCAGGTTCCTTAACCACTACGCCACCACTGGCCAGTTTAATAAATAAATAATTAGCGACTACTGTTAAAAAACTGTTACTGGTAAAACTAGTCAACTAGTACAAATCACGAGTCGTGAAACCCCTATTGCACACACACACACACACACACACACACACATACACACACATTCATATAGTCAAATTCATGGATGCACTCAAACACTGATTAAATAGAAGCACCCATCTGTGTTATATGTGAATATGGGAAATATATATGGCAACAACTAACAATGGGGAGGAGTAGAAGTCTGTGACATGTCACGAATATATATATATATATATATACACCAACATGAAAACACACACACACACACACACACACACACACACACACACACACACTCCCTCTGCAGTAAACATCAGGTGTGATTCACTTGGCCTCCAGGCAACAGTTCAGCTAGTTGTCATGACAACGACCAGGTGACTCACCAGCCTCAATACATCTCACTGGGGAATGTTGCCATGACAACACCCTGTGCGAGTGTACTTTGCCACAATAACACATCTGAATATAAAAATGACTAACAAACAACAAAAAACAACAGACCAAATGAAGACCAAAAGTACCAAGAGGTCATTTGACCACATCCACTGCAATCACAGCATGTTGACGGCTAACCTGTGTTTACAGAGCTAGGTAGGGTACACCGGATGCCGTTTTCGTGATGTCACAATCACAGGGATGGTAACAATAGGCCTACTTCAAAGGTTGCACCATGTTTCCATGGTGACTTGGTATTTAAATTGTTGACTGAGAGACTTTTGATTTAAACCTGTGCGTCTCACTAGCACATACTGAGGCAATGCGGAGTCAGTATGACGTTGTTTATCTTTTGTAAATAAAGCTCTGCTCTGCAAAACTTGCATTGCTGAAATACCTTTGTGGTATGAAGGTCTTCTGATTGGCATTAGTCATCTATTTGAAGCCTTCTGTTACAAATGATTCCAGTGATGTCAGTTTTAGCTAAACTGATTCAGATGAATTAGTTCAAGGTGGTGAGACTCTGTGTGGGAGGTTCTAGGTCACCTTTTTATTCTCAGGGGGGCAAATACTGCTTGAGCGCTTAATCTCCTATGATGATCTGTTCCTGTGTGTGTGTATGTGTGTTGTTTTTGCAGATAAAAGTGCTTTTGATTTGTCTATAATCTTTTAACTAATGGTGCAGCAGTTGTGTAAGACCCCCATTAATACTGTGAAATTGCCTGTGACCTGCATTTGGATAGATAATATAGATGGGATTGCAGTTGTGTGTGTGTTTGTGTGTGTGTGTGTGTGTGTGTGTGTGTGGGAATGTAACACACACAGACACACACACACACACACACACAGAAAGATAGAGAAAAACTATTATTATTAGATCTAATGAAAGGGGCCAGTGGAATCTGAACATGGCACAATGGCGCATGGCACATGGCACATGTCCAATTTCACAATAGACCCCAACAAGGTGCAGACACCAATATCAAAATAATATGACCATGATGCCCCAGACTGCAATATCTGAAAGCTTTTGAACAAATAGGGTTGAAAATGCATTCAGTTTATATTTGACACAACTAAAACAAGGAAAATATGGGGCCAGTATTTTTCAGTGTTAATCTACAAAGGTATGAAGCTTAAAATCACACATGGAATTCCATGCAATTGTTAAGCTACCAGCTCCCCCAAAACCGCACCTAAAATCCAACAACAAAGAGTGAAACAACTTCAGGTAGAACAAAATAACAATTTGGGGCCAGTCAGACAGTGGCGGGGTGGTAAGCAGTGGACCTTTTCCCCAGTTGTTACCGTGGAGATTGGCATGGGAACATACCGTTGCGGGGGCATGAGTTCAGACGGCTAACATCCAGCGAGCAGGGCTTGCGCGTGACTGCAGTTGCCACCGACTCGTACGGATTATCCTCGTCCTCTGGCAAGAACACGTCCAGCGACGGGGACGGCACAATCTCGCCAGACCGCTTGGAATCCTGGGAGAAGAGAGAGAGAGAGAGAGAGAGAGAGAAAGAGATGAATAACACAGGAACTGTGAAAGGCTGTTAACCTTGTTAACAATTGCCCTGGATGGCTTGAACAGAATTAAGGATTAGAACTGAGGGCAGACCTTATAACCAGTCAGATCACAGGCTGCCACTTGAAGGTGTTATGTAGAGTTTTGATTTGTTTGTTCATAAAACAATGACTTAGAAATAAAAACAACATTTAAAGAAACAAACCTTTTGACGTTATGTCTGTGTTGTTGATGACACAAATGATGTCCAACGATGTGCAAACCAGTTAGCACCAGGCAATATGCCTTTAACGCCTATAGAGGTGTATATCCATTAGTTCAGCTAAATGCTAGATGCTACTTTGTAGAAAAGTTTTTCATGGACCCCCTGGCAATGCGCTGTGGACCCCAGTTTGAGAACCAGTGATTTAGTGTGACCTTAGTGTGAATCATTCTGCATTTGGGATGATGATTAGAGAAGATGAAGTGGATCAATGGCAGATTAATAAATCTTCTGGGAATTGTGCAGAACCAAAACAATGTTTCCAGTTGCTGGCTAGGCCAGAAAACAGCTGTTGAAACAGGTGCTGATGTTGAGGAATGCACAACAGACTCCCAGAATGCCTCTGATGCAAACATACACAAACCACACCATTTCCATTGTATGAACTAAAGTTGACTGTGGTAAATTTCTTACATTTCTTCCTATGAGGTTAATACACAGCGGCTGCTGCTATAGGGAACAGACACGTGACCTTCTGGCTTGAATGTTTGCTTGCCAATTTGTGACCCTGAAATTGCATACTATTGTACTGCGTACTAGATATGACATTTATGGAACCTGGGAGCACAATTTTGTATCAAGAGAATGTGTGCTTGTTTGACTACATTGTGCATTCGCTTTGCTAAGTCATTTACTAATTCGAAGGCTGTTTTGTAAAATTAGCACTTGGATTTAGTTATGAGCTAACGTCTCATACGCAAAAAAAAAAAAAAACAAAAAAAAAAAACATAACAATGCTAAATTCGAGTCCAAAATGAATCCAAATGAATCTGATTCACCTCAAACTGAACCCTCAGGGGGAGGGGAAGAGAGAATTCTACAATATCCACCAAACATACTCATCCAAGACGTTCCCAAGAGGACGAATAGCTATCAGGAGACCCTGAGCGACAGTCAACACATGCAGGTGTGTTCGGCGTGAGAAACCCAACTATGACTTGTACTACATGACTGAAACAAATGCCCCCTATGGACTCAGTTGCTTAGCAAGGCAGTTTAATGTAGCATGGAGCTAGTCCCAGTGTTCTCGTTTAAAGCCTTTAACCTTGTGTCGCTTTAGGGAATTACTTGAGTGGTTTGGAATAATTAAAAAAAAAAAAAAATTATATATATATATATGTTGAAAATAAATTGGGTTCGAGGTCATTGTGTGTATGAAGAGGACGTGGCATCTGGGACTTGTTGAAGACATAGGAAATTTATACTGAGATGAATGGAGCAGTCATGCCCAACAACAGAAAGAAGTGCATGATAAAGGGAGAGGAGGTGAAGGGAAACAAGAGTCTTTTTTCCATCGCTGAACAGGAAAATTGGGTCTATTTAAAGACGAGGACCAACCTCTGAGATACTACACCATGACATACACCAGCACATGCAACCCCTGTGCCCTACTTGCCATGGTAGCCATGACAACACCATGGCAACACAGGTGGGGCTGCGGCCATCGCTCACCATGGCACCAAGCAGCCTGACGCTCTCTTGATGTTGCTGTCCGCGCCGTCACGTTCATATCTTGTGTGCCCAGTATTAACCTCCTCTTCCATCCCATCCCCTTTCACCCCTGCATCTCACCATTATTCTTCCTGTCAGCCGTAGAATACTACATTACCCACAAACCACCAGGCCATCCATCAGCCACTGCACACACGTGTGGCATGAGAGCATTAATCTCAGGTGCTGATGGAGCCATTGCTCTGTGAGACTTAATTACACGCAGATGTGGCCCATCAGCACTTAGTTAGGAGCCAATTAGAGAGAGAGAGAGAGAGAGAGAGAGAGAAAGCGAGGGTGGCAAATGAGGAACTGGAACATGGGAGGCTGAGAAGCACTTTGCAGTATAAGAAGGAGGTTGCATGGTTGTCATTACCCACTGAAAAGACCATATATTAGAAGCAGATGAAGTGAGAGAGGGAGTCTGTGTGTGTGTGTGTGTGTGTGTGTGTTTGTGAGAGAGAGTGTGAGAGAGATGGCTAGCAGTTATTAGGCCAAACCGCTGATGCTGCTGATAGTGTTGTCTCCACACAGACTCAACCTGTGCCCCTGTGATTTCACATAGCATGCTTCATTACGTTTCCACTCACGCTACAGAGGATTAGGCTTGCTGAGCTTTGCATGTGTGTGTGTTTGCTTTGTGTGTGTGTGTGTGTGTGTGTGTGAGAGAGAGAGAGTGTGTGCGAGTGTGTGTGTATGTGTTTGTTCAGGTATTAAATTCAAACAGAGATGACAGCAATTCGGTAATCACAGCTGACCAGGACAGTCCTAAAAGCAGTATGGTAACAAAGATATGGAGCAAGTTTATTACACAGATGGAGGGTGAAGGGGGTACACAACAGTGTGTCTGTAAGAGAGAGAGAGAGGTGGGGGCGGAGAAGAGGACGAAGCGTTTGCGTCCTCTTGAGAGTGTCCGTCTGAAGCAGTGAACACGTCCACAGGAAAAGCGTCTCCATTTTGCTTTTATCTGTCCAACTCATCTGTTTCAATTGCACTCCTCCTTCCCACATGCTGTCTCTTCTCTGGCCTTTCTATTCACACACACACACACACACACACACACACATACATACACACACACACTCTGTGTCCCTTCCAATGAGCCTTACATAGTTCCAAACAAATGCTCTGTCTGTCCCCCTTCATCTCTCTCTCTCTATCACTGCTCTCTTTCATTTTTCATTCCTTCGTGTCTCTCTCTCTCTCTCTCTCTCTCTCTCTCTCTCTCTCTGTCTCTCTCTCTCAGGCCTGTATGTGAACAACAACTCTGTTCTCTTTGCTATCTCCTCTCCAGTGCCGTGGAGCTTAGAATCAGGAAGAAAAAAGCATGGAGTGCCTCCAAGCCTACAGCCTGTGCAAACTACCACACTGTAGAGATACGGACCAGAGAAGGATATTACAGAGAGAGAAAGAGAGTGACAGAGAAAGAAAGAGAAGGAGGGAGGTGAAAGAGAGGGAGAGTGTGTGTAAGTGTCTGTGTGTGCCAAGTTACTTCTGCTGCTAGACTGTCAATTCAGATTTGATCAGTGGAAGTGTAGAGAGGAAAGGAAAGGAGAGGAGAGAGAAGAGGATGAGAAAGAAGAGTGGAAAAGAGAGGAGAGAAAGCGAGGAGAGGAGAGAGGAGAGAAGAGAGAGAGGATAGGAGAGGAGAAGAGAAGTAGGGGGATGAGCAGAGAGGAGTAGAGAGTAGATGAGTGGAGGGAGGAGAAAAGGAGATGAGTTTGGTTTTAGCTTAGCCTAGCAGAGAGCCAGCAGAGCAGGAAGGAAATGGAGCACAGCGGGTTTGAAACAGGGACATCCTCTGGAAGACACACACACACACACACACAAACACGCACACGCAAACACACAGGAAAATCCTTCAGTGGTTAGATAGTGTGTTGGCTAGGAAGGACTCCTCCTATAAACCAGGATAAGACTGTGTGTGTAGAGAGAGAGAGAGCGGGAAAAGTGATTTATTCTCCTATTCTCCTGCAGACCTCCGTAAAGCACTGGAGAGCAAATTAAAATCTTGTTCACAAAAGTTCACACACACACACACACACACACACGCATGCGTGCACACGCACACACACACACACACACACACACAATCAGTCAATCACAAATATACTTACATATAATTACTCACACAAACTCACCAGTATTGTTACTTTTTACACACACACACACACACACAAAGAAAGAGTCAGAGAGAGAGAGAGAGAGAGAGAGAGAGAGAAAGAAACAACCACATCAGCAGCTGCAGCATCAACTAACAATTATTTTTCTCCTCCTCTCTGTTGCCTCATTCTGTAGAGTGAGAGTTAAAGTATTGGCCTTTACCTGCCGGTGTGGAGTGCAGCGTGTCGCTTAAGTGTCCCCGATGTGACTCCTCTGGCCAAGTTCACAAACTTTTAGAGCCACGTCCCAGCTATGTTCAACTGTCCCACAACTCTCCCACCTCCTTCCTCCCTCCCTCTCTCTCTCTTTCTCCCTCCCTCTCTCTCTCTCTCTCTCTCTCTCTCTCTCTCTCTCTCTGTATCTCTCCTCCTCCCTCGTTTCCGTCTGCAGAGATAGCACATGTACCGAGACAGGGATTCTGTGTGAGTGTATGTCCGTGTGTGTGTGTGTGTGTGTGTGTGTGTGTGTGTGTGTGTGTGTCTTGAGCAGGAAGGCGTCAGACAAATCACGGCCCTCTCTCCAGCCGTGAGCTAATTAGCTGCTCCTCAGCAGCTATGAATTCACACACACACACACACACACACACACACACACACACACACACACACACACACACACACACACAGGGGCGGGGACCAGAATAGGACTGTTTGGGTGAAAAGGATTTCCCAGCAGCCTCGAGTCCAACGCACATGACCCAATACTGACACACACACACACACACACACACACACACACACACATACACAGAGTAGTGAAGGGGCTGCTTCTCTTTCACACTCTTTCCCTGCTACCCTCTCTCTCTCTTGTTCTTGTGGCCTACATCTACATTTATTTATTTCACACTTTCATTCTTGTTCTGTCTTTCATTTTCTCTTTCCCCAATCTACTTCTCATCCTTTACATTTCTCTTGCACTCTTTAAAAAAAGTGCGCACACACGCACACGCACACACACAAACATAAAGTCTTGATGTAATAATGTAATTTCTCTCTTGTTTTCTTCTCCTCCATCTACCATTACCCCCCTTTTTTGTTTCTTGTTCTCTCCCTCTGTCAGCCCCTGACTCTGTTGTCTCTCTCTTCTGCTGTTTTCCTCTGTTTTCAGCCTTGTTTCCCTCTATTTTGCTCCCTCCCATCCTCTGCGGACCCACTCCCTCTTTCTCTCCCACCCTGCTTCTCTCTCTCTCTCTCTCTCTCTCTCTCCCTGTCTGTCTGTCTGTCTTTCTCCCCGGTGGCCGGACTTGGTCGTGCTGTATCTGATCTGAATGGGCCGTTGTAATTTGCTGGCATTTCCTCATAAAGGCTATTTGATTAGAGCTCAGCGGCAGGGTGATAGAGAGAGGCCGAGAGCCAGAGTACAGACTCCTCTTTGAGTCTCTTCTTCTTCTCTCTCTCTCTCTCTCTCTCTCTCTCTCTCTCTCTCTCTCTCTCTCTCTCTCTCGTCTGTATATTGAATAAGGAGAGAGAGAGTTCAGAATCAGGTTTGACAGCTATGTTTAGGTCTTATGTTTTATCAGGTTTTATCTACAAACAGACAACTTAGTTTTGTTTCGAGGGTAAAACAGGGGTAGGGAGTAAGAGACATCCTCCAAAAATTAACTGCCAGTGTAGGCAGAATTTCTGTTTTACCCTCTTTTTCACTCCATCCCCCACTGTAACATGAAGGGGAGTGTATTAGTGTGGAGGGGGGGCCCTCCTCTTCTCCTCTTCTCCTCAGATGGAGACTCATCCCTTACAACCAGCAGTCTACTGTAGGCGATGAGCAGAGAGTGACCTAGATTAACTAGATTCCAACAGACTAAACCTCTCCTGGAACTCATAGAGAGAGAGAGAATTCTGATGAAAAGCATGACTAACGTGTTTGCCAATAAACCTCAGCTGTGTGGAACATGACTAGAGAGAGAGAGAGAGAGAGAGAGAGACTCCTTTGACTGCACTTTGTAACTTCAAAAAGAATGGACAGGAATTCCAAACAACCAGCACTTGCCCTCCAAGACAATGAGAGCATACTAAAGATTTATCCATGGGGAGATTATTGTTATATTAAATATCCAAATCTATGGAGATTATGAGCACACTATATATAAAACATGCTCTTTCTCTGGAGAGATCATAAGCATATTACATATCTCTCATTCAGTGCCTGCACGTCTAATCTTGGACAGCTTCTTAACTTCATAAATATTCACGATCTGATCTCTCTCTCTCTCCCCCTCTCGACCAGCACACAAAATATCCTAAACAAAATAGCATACATATTTGATACATATGTGTATAAAATATATGTGTTTAGTTTTGACTGAAGTGCAAACAATCTAGGAGTTATAAAAATTGGGTGTGGTGTTTGGATAATTGTGTGTTGTATTTAGAAGAAAGGAGTTCTCTTTTCAAAATTGTAGTGTAGACAACAGACTTTAAAAGAATCAAAAACGCTGTTATGTGCACAATAGATTTTGGACAGCCATGAAATGTGCCAGGTAACTATGTAAAACCTTAAGAGTTAGGCTGCATTATTGACCTTTATTCTGTGGAGAGAGGCAAGAGGTAAATAGAATAAAATGGAATAGAATAACAGAATAGAATAGAAAAAAAAAATATATATATATATATATATATATATATATATATATATATATATATATATATATATATATATATATATATATATATATATATATATGTGTGTGTGTGTGTGTGTATGTGTAAGTGTATGTGTAAACAAACCCTTTATTGCCATGCCCAGCATGAAAACTGTCTTAGGAGTTAGAGAGATGGGTTGGGATAGGATAAATGATCACGTGTCAGATTCGGACCCGGGACCTCATTGACACCTGGGCCCAAGAACCTCATGTTCTGGGCCCAAGTATCCATGCCATCTGCCCCGCAGTGCCCCCTAGAGTTGGTCTGCTTGTCATCAGCGTGCAGTGTCATGTAATTACCAGTCTAACCCTGTCCACTGATTTGACATCAGCAGAAAAAAGAGGCACTTTATGAAGTGTTTATGAGACAACCCATTCATATATATATAACCTTCTGACTCTTGACTGTACAACTTCTGCAGAAAGCAAGAGAGAGAGAGAGAGAGAGAGAGAGAGAGAGAGAGAGAGAGAGAGAGAGAGAAAAGAGGGGTCCTGAAGCAACCATCTGCCACATAAGTTTGGTTTTATATACCAGTATATACGTGTGTACATGTAAGTGTATATATGCCTGTGAAATAGATAGACACACGGGCGAATGGGAATACTGCCACCACACTGCCATTGTTTGGGTCTCACTGGGTGCCCAAACGGGCATCACGTCAACGACTCTGTCCTGGCACACCGTGCAGGCTGCCAACGGACAGGCATGGAGGTGTAGCCATGGTAACTGCTTGAGTCATCCTGGCGCCAAACGCCCAACAGTTTCTGGGAGTGAAATATCAAGGACTGCATCATCATTACATTCCCTCTCTCCTCTCCTCCTCTGTGCTCGTCCTCCCCTCATCTCTCCTTGACTCTTCCTCTCCTTCATGCACACGCGTGCACACACACACACACACACACACACACACACACACCATACAAAGACTCCACAGACTTGAACATATAGTACAGGCATGTTTCCATAGCCTACTTGTCAACATTCCAAAACAAGTCTATCACATAGACAAAGAGAGAAAGAGATAAAATGTATGTTTGTGTGTGTGTATGCGTACAACCGTACGTGTGTGTCTGTGCATGTGTGTTTGTGTAAATGTGTGTGTGTGTGTTTGTGTGTGTATTTATGTGCACCCAATCCAAATATATCCCACAAAACATAAAGCATCTTTTAAAGCTGGTGACACCTTGTGTCAGCATGGTAGTGGGTGGCTGTTGGACTTCAGGTTTTTATGACCCATTCTCACCCAGGCGACGGCAGGTAAACACACACACACACACAGAGAGAGAGAGAGAGAGAGAGAGAGAGAGAGAGAGAGAGGCATGCTGGCAGTCTGCCATGACACCATAAGGAATGGCGAGTTTGCCTTTGAGCTCAACCATAAACCATTGCTCCCTTTAGAAGATTCTTATTCGCCAGTATCTGTTTGGAGTGATTTATCACGCACACAAACACACACACACAGACAAAATGGCCTGAGCCTTTAAATCACACCCAACCACACAAACCCACATAGACACAGACACAGACACACACACACACACACACACACACACACACACACACACACACACACACCGACAAAATAAATCACAGCAGTGTGGGGACCGAGACGTAACTCACTTGAGAATCCGCACCAACCTCGTGCACATTGCCCATTTAGGCCCATTTTGGCAGGCCAACGACATTTCACATGAGAAACTACATTACCCAAGAGCATCAGCAGTGAAATATGTCTGAGTGCAGTGCAATCAGGGGAGCAGTATGGCATGCTGTGGAATAGAGTGTGCAGTAGGGTTTGGCACGCAAACTGAATTAACATGTGGCAGAAACATTGCACAGAACAAACAGCATTCCACAAAAAGGTGAACAATACTGACTTATTTGCATACTGAATGGTGTGTGTGTGTGTGTGTGTGTGTGTAGCTATTTATGGGTGTGTGTCCTCCACAGAGATTAGGCAAAGAAATTATAGTGAAATATGAACTGCACACACACACTTGCATACACAAGAAAATAAGACTATCAAATAAAACACAAACACACACACAAACCCACAAACCCACAAACTATAAATATAAGCAGTGAAAATACTATATGTGTGTGATATTTACGGTCTCGGTCTATGCTTTACTGACTGACATTGTATTACACACACCACAACCTTCCAGCGGTGATTTACTTGAAAAATCCTCAAAAAGAAGACACAGAAAGATCTCTCTCTCTCTCTCTCTCTCTCTCTCTCTCTCTCTCTCTCTCTCTCTCTCTCTCTCTCTCTCTCTCTCTCTCTCTCTCTCTCTCTCTCTCTCTCTCTCTCTCTCTCTCTCTCTCTCTCTCTCTCTCTCTCTCTCTCTCTCTCTCTCTCTCTCTCTCTCTCTCTCTCTCATGTCTGTCCAAGGGTATGTGCTGTAACACCTGTGCTGTATGTCACCGTGGGAGAATAATACGAGGACGAGACTTCCCTAATAGGCAGCCACGGAACCTTCCAGCAGACAACCAAGGATGCCAGGCTGATAAGGAGACTGACAAGGTCAAGGTGTCCAGCTGCAGTAGACGACTCAGTGAATGGAGGTTTAGTCTCTCTTTCCCTTACTGTCTCTCCTTATCTCTCGCTCTCTGTCTCACTCCATCTCTTTCTCTCTCTTACTCTTTATCGCTCTTTCTCCCCATCCCTCTCTCTTCTGCACCTGCTGCTATGGCACCACACACACACACACACACACACACACACACACACACACACACACACACATACATACAAACACACTTGTTTGCATTCCTCTGTAAAGAACAAGAGGCAGACACATTACAACCACACAGAGGTCAGTCAACACTGTGATAACACCCAATGACAACACACACACACACACACACACACACACACACACACGCAATACAATTTCTTTTGCAGTCAGAAAGTATTTATATTAACTTTGAACTAGAAAATCTGCAGGGATTCATGTGTGCCCTGCTCACATTGACAGGGATCTAAGAGCATCTGCATCTCCACACACACACACACACACACACACACACACACACACACACACACACACACACACACAAACAAACAAGAAGCAAACACACACACAGTCCCGTTGCTACTGTCAGGAAGGCAAAGTCAGGGGAGGGTGCAGCAGAACGGGAGAGATGAGAGAACAAACAAGTTCAGAGAGAGGAAACACACACACACTCACTCACTCTCTCTCACACACACACACACACACACACACACAGATATAAACAGATAGACAGACAGCCCAATACAGGGAGGAATGGAGTGGGAGAGAGGATGCATTAATGAAAGTTAATTCATGTAAGCAGAAGAACAGAGAATCCACAGGAGAAAGGGAGAGAGAGAAAAAAGGACAGAGAGAGAGAGAGAGAGGGTAAAGTGTAGGTAAAGTAGTTTGATGCAGAGAGGAAACTCTGAAAAGAAATGCGACACAGAGGTAAGAAATCTGAGAGGAGTAGAAAAAAAAAGAAATGCATAAAAGAGGAACGACAGAAGAGAAGCAGTGGCTGAGAGGTGGAGGAAGAGGGGAAGAGAGATAGAGAGGGGGAGGAGAAGGAAGTGGAGGAAGGTGTTGACAGGAGACTGACGCTCAGTGACACAACTGAACAGATCAGATGGAAAGAACTAGAGCAAGAGAAGGTGAGAGAGAGAGAGAGAGAGAGAGAGAGAGAGGAAAGGAGAGATCCCGTCTGTGGCTCTGACGCACCTGCTCCCGGCGCACTTCATATTTGTCAATGAGAGGTGGGTGGCTATCCCACGCCTTGCAGCTTTTCAATCCTCTGTCTCCTAGCAACCTCTATCTATCTCTCACTCCTTCTTTCTTCTCACTCCTTTCTTTCTCACTTTCTCTCTCTCTCTGTTTCTCTCTCCCTCCCTTTCCCTCTCTCTGCAGGGGGAATGGCGTGACAGTCACAAAGTTCTGAGTTTGCAGAGCTGAGCTAAAAAGGAATTTCCCCTCTCACTCTCTCTCTCTCTCTCTCAGACACACACACACACACACAAACACACACACACACACGCAATCCCACCCGCTCGCCCCAAACTAAACCTCATTGTTGCCATAGTGACGGCTGAGACGGTGATCTCCTCACATGGTGGTAGTGGGCGGAGTGGCGTGAGACAGACAATGTGTCACTTCCTGTCCCTGGGGGGGCCCTAAGGAAGGGGGGAATCCTCCTCCGCCCTGCTTTACCCAGGATATGTTTGTATTTGTGTGTGTGTGTGTGTGTGTGTGTGTGTGTGTGTTTTGTTGAGAGACCACCCACACGTGCCCATCAGATATAGCACACGGTCTGTGGTGGGGATAAGAAACAAGCTGGCATTCTCTAGCTTCCGAAACACACACACACACACACACACACACACACACACACACACCACCTACATTACTCATGACACAGCAAATGTTGCCAACCATCCATCTATATTTATGTTGATGAATTTATTTATTTATTTAATCTCCTGCTGCGTGTCTCTCTTTCCAAATGCTGCTATGTGTTGTGCTGCTCAGACTCAGCACCTGTTCCAGAGACAGCTCCGGATCCTCTGACTGGCCTGTGCTGTGTTCTCTGTTCGGATAACCTGCCTGATCTCCAGTCAGTCTATCTCATGATCATGGTGTGGCAGCATTCTGCCTTGCTCACCATAATGACACTAATGTAACATCAGAGCATAAGATAGAGGCAGAAAGCACAAAGACACACACACACCACACATGCAAACGTACACACACACACACATGCACACATAAAACACAAGCAAACACACACACACACACACACACACACACACACACACACAGTGACAGCTCAGAGAGTGGCCTTGCACTCTGTAGTCCAGGATCAATAACACCCTTAATGTGCCTCCACTCTGACAGTAATGAAACTTCACCACACAACCACAAAACCACAAAAAACTAAAAGCACACACACACACACACACACACACACACACACACACACATTGCTATACTTGAATTGCTAGTTGGATTTTAAAAACAGAACTATATTACTGTACCTTTCTCCATTAGAAGCCTAAATGCCCTCTAGTCACCAGTGGAGTCATTGCAGGGAAGTGGGACACCAGAGAGTTTGTGATAATAACCACTGCAGCTCTGTTTCTCTCTCACAGACACAGACACAGTAGCACACACACACAGGGGGAAAAGGGCTAAGAGAGACGGTGAGATAGGAACAGAAAAACAGAGAGATAGTGTGAAAGAGAGTGAGAGAGAGTGTGGGAGAGAGAGAGAGAGAGAGAGAGTATGGATGAACGAGAAAGAGACAGAGAGAGAGAGAGAGAGAGAGAGAGAGAGAGAGAGAGAGAAGCAAAGAAAGAGATGTAAGAAAAGTAGTTTGAGGGAACTGCAGCTGGTGTGAACAATGCCACCCTTTGAGGCTGAAGATAGCTCGGCCCGCGTCGTGTCAGAGGTGGGCACATAATGGGTTTCTCAGAATGGCATGGGTGGACTGATCCACTGAGGTTCTGACCCAAAGGGGGATGGGGGCATGTGTGGCTATTAACAGCCGTGTGGTGGGTCAGAGCCAAAGAGATCAAGAGAGTGAGAAAACAGAAAGAGAATAGCTCAGGCCTGGCCACTGAGGCTAATATCAGCATGGGGGATGGTGTGACCGACAGAGAGAATGTGTGTGTGTGTGTGTGTGTGTGTGTGTGTGTGTGTGTGTGTGTGTACTTATGTGAGTATGTGTGCATTTGAGACTGTGTGTAAGTGTGCGTGTGTGCGTGTGTGTGTGTGTGTGTGTGTGTGTGTGTGTGTGTGTGAGAAAGAGAGAGAGAGAGAGAGAGAGTGTGTGTGTGTGTGTTTGTGTGAGAGAGAGAGAATTGCATGGAAAGATTTGGGAGCCATGCCTTTGAAGAGAAACACAGAAGGAATCAATAAGTTCTTACAATAGCGAGGCAGACCAATCAGCAGCTGACTGATGGCTTTGGAGGTAGGTGGGCTGAGGGATACACTGTGTGTGTGTGTGTGTGTGTGTGTGTGTGTGTGTGTGTGTGTGTGTGTGTGTGTGTGTGTGTGTGCATGTGTTCATACAAACGTTCCTACACTGAAACTCATTAACCATATACTATGCACCGTGTGTGTGTGTGCATGCGTCTATGTGTGTGTGTGTGAATAGCAGCACTGTAAAGTTGCGTCAACCTGTGTGTGTGTCCATCCGTTGTGTGTGTGTGTGTGTACATGTGTGTATATGTTGTGCGTAAATGGCACCATCCAGCTGTTCCCCTATCATTAATATGTGGAGAGAGACACCTTCTCTAGACCAGCATACAGAGCACATGGTCCTCACTGGTTACTTCGGTTACAAAGTTTCCATGGCAACATTCTTTGTTAGAGCAAATGGAGTTGGAGAGTCAAGTGTTGGTTCAGAACTTTGATTAACTTTAGCACACACACACTCACACGAACACACACACGCTCACACACTCACTCACTTACTCACTTCAACCCTCTCGAACATTTCCACACATATATACGATTCCATCAATGACCATGCAGTTCCTGGTAACATTTACCAGCTGACAAGCAAAGATTCAAGCAGACAGACCATCTAGGTCCTTCATCTATGATGCTCTCATGCTTTATGTGTATGTGTGTGTGTGTGTGTGTGTGTGTGTGTGTGTGTGTGTGTGTGTGTGTGTGTGTGTCTGTGTGTGTGTGTCTGTGTGTGTGTGTTTGTGTGTATGTGCGTGTGCATGTGTGTGTATCTGGGTTGAAGTATTTAAAGGTCATAGAGGAATATGGAAACCTCAGGGACACGGTGACGGTCTCTCTGAGATAAAACAAGTTTGACATTTACAACTGCAAATACCCACCCTCACATACACAGATACACACACACACACAGAGACACACACACACACACACACAACTGAGTGGCTCCAGAGAGCCATTTCATTGCAATTTTGTGTTTAAACACATTTAAAAGGAAGCTTTTTTGCCCAATGAGCACTGATGCTCTAAAAAAATATATAAAATAACAAAACAAACAAAGAAACAAGGTGGGGAAAAACAACACAAAAACCAAAAAAACAAAAACAAATGTCTGAATGACACAAAGAGCCAGCTATACACAGCCTAAGGCTTGAGTATGTGATTTCTCTTGGATGTGTGTGTGTGTGTGTGTGTGTGTGTGTGTGTATGACGTGAACTGCCCAATGTCTTTGTGAAACAGATAGACTACACAGTCTCTCTCTCTCTCTCTCTCTCTCTCTCTCTCTCTCACCTTCAGGAAAAAGGCTGACTTCAAATCATGTGCTTAAATGCATTTAAAGACAGTCTTTGTCACTGTGATGTGTTCAGAAAGCTATTTGAACACTTTCACACACACACACACACACACACACACACACACACACACACACACACACACACACAGAGAGAGAGAGAGAGAGAGAGAGAGAGAGAGAGAGATTGTGTGTTTACATACTGATGAAGCTGAAGCTTGTTTGGATGAAACATCCTTGACAGTGTCTCTGAAAGTAATAGACATGCATTCCTTCAAACTATATACCTGACATATGTAATTATATCTAAATAGATTTTCTACCTCCTTTGCGCTAATTAGGATAAGCTTGTTTAGTCAACGGTTGGAAATCATATGTCTGAGGTCTTTTACTTTATAAAGAAGAGATACACAACTTCTACTCACTATACACCCTGGCCTGACTGATACAGACAGACCTCTGTATATCAAAGGTGCCCTTGTAATTCATACATCTCCACATGACATGAAAGTGGCCAGACTGAGATGCATAGCAGATCAGTGTGTGTGAGAACCAGGCTAGCACCACAGAGGAAAATACTGCTTCTTAAAACCTTATTTCAGAAAAAAAAAAGATAAAATTAAGCTCATTTTTGTCCTTTTTCTCCAAAAAAGATTTGAGGAGGTTTTAGGATAGTTTTATTGTCCACAAACAATTTAGGGGTTAGAGGTAGAGGTAGGAGAAACAAAATGTGTTATTACATACAGTATTTCTGTGAGGATGTGAACTCGAGTAAGCTAGTGAGTGAATGCGTCTGTGTGTCTTTGTGTGTGTGTATGCTTGTGAGTGTGTGTGTGTGTGTGTGTGTGTGTGTGTGTGTGTGTGTATACCTGAGAGAGGCTGGGGAAGCCCAGGTTTCTGCATCCGTTGCAGGGGGTGAGCACCTCCCAAAAGCCTGCAGGGCCACAGCTCTTCTCCTCTTCCTCTAATGCTGGGGGCAGTGGGGGAGTCGGCCTCTGTACACACACACACACACACACACACTTACACACACACACACACACACACACACACACACACAGAAACACGCACGCATGCACGCATGCACGCACGCATGCACACACACACACACGCACACACACACGCACACACACACACACAGAAACATGCACACACACACACACACACACACACACAGAAACACGCACGCACACACACACACACTCACACACACAGAAACACGCACGCATGCACGCGCGCACACACACACACACGCACACGCACAAAACACAGAGACAAAGCAAAAAATATGTTAAAAAATGAAAAACACAGTTCAGCACAGCTCAGAAGATCATTAAATCAATAGACCTTTCAATTACACAGAATGGGCTTCAAAGGCAAAGCTCACCTGTCCACTCCGCTAAGCCTTTGATCAAACCGCACACAACAATCAGTAGAAAATGCATCAGAGAGACGAGGCTGACAGAGAGGCCAAATGCCACACAGTGCAGAACTCTTGCATCAGCAGTGCCACTGTATTTCCTATAGCTCTTGACTATCACTAGCTTTTTTTCTGCTTTCAGTTCAGTCCCATGACAAGGAGGGAAGAGAAGCAGTCATGTGTGTGTTTAGATCTTGAATCTCGAGACTTCAAGGCCGATAAGTCAGGATGATTAAGTGGCAGCTCTGATCATATGACCAGCTATAAATGAATGGGTTGATTCTGATGGAGAACATGATCAACTGTATTGAAGCGTGTCTATTCAGAGTGTGTGCGCGTGTATATATATATGTGTGTGTGTGTGTGTGTGTGTGTGTGTGTGTGTGTCAGTGTGCATGGCTGGAATGTAGGACGGGTATGTGGTGTGTGTGTGTGTGTGTGTGTGTGTGTGCATGGGTGTGTATGTGTGTGTGTGTGTGTGTGTGTGTGTGTGTGTCTGTCTGTCTGCTGGTTCTGATGAAGAAACTGTAAGCACATTGTGTTTCTAATGCATGAGGGGCATTCAGGCGTTGGACTTGTTTTGGCTCCAAGCATTTTCTATTCCAGCTCCCTGATTAATGATTCAGTGTACTGTATAACAAACAGAGAGAGAGGGATGACTTCATTATGATGACTGAGTACTGACATATCAGTCAACACTTTGTTAAGTAATAATGGTGTGTGTGTGTGTGTGTGTGTGTGTGTGTGTGTGTGTGTGTGTTACTATGCAACTTATAGAGTCATGCGAGTATGATATCTCAAGCTTCCCTCCCACATGATGCTGCCCTGGGCAACACCACCAGCACCCCACCCAATAGGCTATCACACACACACACACACACACACACACACACACACACACACACACACACACACACCATTTATTCCACTAGATTTTTTTCATTTTAGATTGCTTTTGCAAATCTTCTTCAAGTAATGAATGAAACTGTCAATCAAGCTAATGCCCACCATCTGCATATCTCCACACATATGGAGGCGAGAGGGCAGTGAGAGTGTAACGATTAAGGAACCTGGCCAACACGTCAGTAGCCTGGAAACTGTCGGTTTGAATCCCGACTGCCACCGTTGTGCCCTTGAGCAAGGCACTTAACCCTAAGTTGCTCTACAGAAGACTGGCCCTGAAGCAATTGATAGTTGACAAATGTAAATCAGTCTGGATAATGGCGTCTACTAAATGCGTAAAAGGGACCATGGTCTGTAAGCTAAGTATTTGCAGGCTTCAACACAAAAAATGCACATGTATTTGTAAGTACATTTACACACACACACACAAATACAATTAGATGTTGCTAACTGTTAGATTACTATTGCATTAATTATGTCCCATTATGTATAAATGTACAGCCCTGACTTATTACTGGAATACCCATTTATCACTGAAGTGCTCAGAACATTTTTAATTGGATTTTAAAAATCAAAATTAAAAATTAAAAGCATAAAATGTTTAACACATGGAGATCATTTATCTCCTTAGTCGTATATGTCATGTAATAAAATTCAAAGATTCTGAATGTACTAAGATTCTGTTATGTCTGTATTAATTGCCTAGCTCTTGACCCCTCCCCTGGCTAATGTGAGTTATTGCTTTTTTACACCTAGGCTAGGGACTTTGCTGTTTTTACTGTTCTACATGGTTATCAGGTTCATCATCACAATCTGCTTTACCAGCATGTAAGGCTTAAAAGGATCCCATGTGGAAGGGAGTCATCACTTTATTTCTTTATACTAAGCACTTGAGTTGGTCAGAATCGTACACCGATATAGAACAGCTCTGAAAGCATTCTTAAAATCATACTGCATTCTAACTCACCCAATAATTGTGATGTTGGTGTGAGGGGCTTTAGTAGTTGTAGTTACAGTAATACGCTAGTCGTGCTCATTTGCTAAACTCTGTATTTTGAGCGATTTTAACCCAATTTGTTTCACAGAAGCTGCACTGAGCACAGACTCTGCACAGACAAAAGGCTAATCTGTGGTCTCATTTCCTCTTCCATATGGAGCTTATACTGCAGCTTCTTTAGATAGACGTGTATGTTCATTAGATATTCATAGCCCAGACATATCATAACAGATGAGTCAAGAGGCATGGGCTGCATCCAGAAGAGCAATAATATGCTGCTGCTCTTTTACATGTCAATTTATGGCACTCTCCTAGGCCAGGCCATAGTGCAGAGAATACCTTCACTAAGTGCTGATACTTCCTTCCACTACATATAATATAATATATAATGAATTCTTTGTTTTTTTCACCTCAGAATTAATTTGCTTCCTCCATCATGAGAATAAGACTTTTTTTTGTTGTTTTTACTCAGCTTTCCCAGGCGTACCTTTAACTGTGGTAGGTGCTGTGTGTATGATGCTGACTGGAGACTGCCTTGTGTGTTGTGTTAGCCATGTTGTCTGCTCAGCTTGTCTGCACAGCGCAACACCGCTAGTTTTTGACTCTACAATCATGCTAATAAAGGGGTGCCAGTCAGTGCTAATTATGCTAATGTTAAATGCTTATCATGAGCTGTCTTCTGGGAGCTAAGTATTTGATTATTACAGTGAAATTGGATTAACGAAGCGCTAAATCAAACAATTAATTTAAGAAATAATAATAAAAGAGTCACTTCAAACAAACTGAGTCAAGGTCATTAGATCAACCACCCAAAACCCAAAACAATAGCACAGCACAGACTGAAGAAAGGAGTGAGCTACATCTCTGACATGTTTTGCTCGGCCCTCGGATCAATTACACTGGAGGCTTTATTGGCCAAAAAAACATCTGTTAAAAAAAAAATGTATATTTATATATAAATGTATATGTATATGTATATATAACTGAGGCCCATAAAGCACAATGCATACAATAAGTGCTGATACAACAAATTATTTTATATATATATATATATATATATATTTCTTAGCCAAGTTTTATTTGTTTTTAATAGAGTGTCCTTATATTGCATTTCGCATTTCGCTCTGAATGAAAGAATATGCCAAAAACCTATAAACACAAACATAAAAATAAATTGTACACTATTTAGTATAAAGATGGCTGAGTCCAAATGGCCTCCTGGCTGCCTTTTTGCTGTTTGGTCAAATGTCCTATTGTGATGTGCTATTGTGCATTATTGTCTGACAACTGCACACCTATGAAGCAGTTCCACTTTTCTCCATTACATGTTGTGGCCTTAATACCACCTCAGTGATGCCTTATTTTCTGAAACAGTTTATGAAAGCCTTGTCATTCATTATCGCTTGCATGTTTGTGTGTCCAATTATGATGCTGTAGTCTGGGGCAGATCGGTGTTGGGCTATGTGCTCTATGTATGACCAACCAACTTGTTTCTCTGTGGGAGCAGGGGAGATTCATGGGATCTAGGGATGTGCTCTGTGTGAGTCATGTGTGGCATCACACACACACATACACACACACACACATACACATACACATACACACACACCCTTATGATACCATATTCAGTAACAACACACACAAGACATACACAGTGACACAGAAACACAGTCACTTCCACACATCATACCCAAAATCCTTTCTGCATTTGGACACATAACATGCTACTGTAAATGCCTCGATGTTGAACTTCGCCTTATGGCTACATTAAGGTATAGACTTCAAGGAGACACAGCGTGACACATTAAGGCAGTTCTTTCTAAATGAGGCCCAGAAAGTGTTACACATAAGAGGCACTTATCCATCATAAATTAGACTCAGTTAATTATGACCTGGGTCATACTTGGATGATAAATACAGAGGGGAGAAGGGAATGTTTGTGTGTGTGAAAAGAAAGTTTGTATCTCTCTCTCTCTCTCTCTGTGTGTCAGAGAGAGAGAGAGATACAAACTTTCTTTTCTCACACATACACACACACACTAATATCTCCTTTTCCTCTCTGAGAGAGAGAGATAGAGAGAGAGATAGAGATGGACAGAAAGACAGAGAGAGGAGAGAGAGAGAAAGAGAGAAATTTAACCAATAATGGCTGATATCCTCAACACCCCACCCATCAACTGCTACTCTGAGCCCTATCTGCAGCTACTGTGCATTAGCATTGACCTGATAGGACTTGATGAAACTACATGTGCGATATTTACCACAGCTTACATTCATTCACTCCCATTAGTGCAGATAGGGCGCTATATAAAATCTGACAGTTTGACAGCCTCATAAACAGCCAGTGGTGAGAGAACGGCAAGATGTTTTATCTTATTACAGAATTAATGCTAAAACCTTTTATGTTTTATTTATGTCATATTTATATCTTATTCATTTATTCATCTGTTGTCAGTCAATTTCCTCTGGCACTTGGGAGAAAATATGCTTAATTGATGTTCACAGGCTTTTGACATTTAACATGATTTTATATATATATATATAAAATTAAGATGGCTGAGTCCAAATGACCTCCTGCGCCTTTTTGCTGTTTGGTCAAATGTCCTATTGTGATGTGCTATTGAGAATGTGCATTATTGTCTGACAACTGCACACCTATGAAGCAGTTCCACTTTTCTCTATTACGTGTTGTGGCCTTAATACCACCTCGATGGTGCCTTATTTTCTGATACAGCATACGAACGCTGTGTCATTCATTATCTCTTATGTGTTTGTGTGTCCAATCATGATGCTGTTGTCTGGTGCAGAACAGTGTTGGGCCATGTACTCTATGCACAATCAGCCAGCTTGTTCCTCTGCAGAGGTGAGGGAGCCGGGGAGTTTCATAGGGGTCTCATAGCAGTTAGATCAATGGCAGCTACACAGGGCGTTTCTCTAGGGATGTGTTCTCTGAGAGTTATGTGTAGCATATGCACATACCCATGCACATACAAACATACACATATAAACACACACACACACACACACACACACACACACACACACACACAAATCCCTGTGATACCATTAATGCATAATAATCACTCTCTTTCTCCCCACCCCCTCCTCTCCTTCTGTGCAGGAGACAGGAAATCCATAATTGAAGACTTGCAGTAGATGTGCCTCAAGTCTCTCTCTCTCTCTCACACACACACACACACACACACACACACACACACACACGTAGATGTGCCTCCAGTCTCCTGTCTGAGCTCCACTGGTGTACTGCATCAAACAAACAGGAACCCCACCCCCACACACACACACTCAATAGATCCATATAGATATAGACCTAAGCTGGGGAGTGGAGGACAGAGCGAAGTTATGCAGTAAGCTACACACTAGACTAGTCTACAGTGGTGCAACACACACAAGTCAAGTGTGTTGGGACGTAAGGTGTTAAGGTAAGAGTGTACACACACACACACACACACACACACACACACACACACAGAGACACACACACATTTATCAGGATAGGTATTGATGTGAGTACTGAAAAAGATCCCCCTGATATGAATGAATGATGTAATAGTTCTTTGACATATACGCACACACACACACACACACACACACACACACACACACACACACACACACACACACACACACAAAAGCAACCAAAGCATTTTTGCCCTGGGATCTGGGTGTCGAGAATAATAATAATGTGTGTGTGTGTGTGTGTGAGAGAGAGAGAGAGAGAGAGAGAGAGAGAGTGAAAGAGAGAGATTACACATTCACTCTTTAAAATGAGATTCATAGCTATTAAAAACAGATTGCTATCTAATTTGGTGCTGATTTTCTCCCTCTCCGTTTCTCATTTCTCTTCACACCCCACCGATCTCTTGCACAGACAAACAATGTGGACGCCCAGTGGGCCTGCTAAGACTTGTATCGATTAGACTCTTGCCTTATGGAGTCCCCTGCTGTTCTGATATGAGTGTTTGTTTGTATATGTGTGTGTGTGTGTGTGTGTGTGTGTGTGTGTGTGTGTGTGTGTATGCTCATGTATGTGTCCATGCGTATTTCTGTAGACAGAGAGAAAGAGTGTGTGTGTGTGTGTGTGTGTGTGTGCGCGCAATCAATCAGTGTATTTGGTATGAAGAACAGAGCAATGAGTGAATACCATCTGTCACCATGACAACCAGTGCCAAACCCAGCTCTCCGGGCCGGCGGAATGTTGGCCATGATAAATGACATCACTTCCCCTAAGCAGTGGCCTTGCTTATGTATCCTATAACACCACAGGAGCAAAGCCACAGGGGAGGGCTTAACGTGTGTGTGTGTGTGTGCATGCGTGCGTGCATGCGTGCGTGCGTGTGTGTGTGTGTATGTGTGTGCAATCACATTCATCATTCATTGCAGACACTGTCTGAGCACAATGCCCACACACATGCAATACAGGTGCAACATACACAAACACACACAGACACACACAGACACACACAGACACACACACACACACACACAGACACACACACACACACACACACACACACACACACACACACACACACACACTCTTTCTCTTCAGCTGGCTGCATGCTCAATGCTCATTCTCTGTAATGTATCAGCTTGCAAAAGCAGCAGGTACATCCTTGACAAGCTGAAACACATAGATCCTCATGGAGACAGCCATCCCTATTGAATAACATCAGTGATCAAATGGGCTCAAAAGAGAACACAGTTGTTTGTTCTAGAAATGTGTACCCCGTGGTTACGTAAACAAATGTAATTTGCAACTGTAGCTGTAGTAAGTGGGTAAAGGTTGCCCTCTACAGGTAAAGGACTAGTACTGCAGCATTCTGTCAGGTAGGCGACAGAGCTTGCATTTATATTACATTTACATTTATGCATTCAGCGGACGCTTTTATCCAAAGCCAGTCTACCCTAGAGCAACTTAGGGTTAAGTACCTTGCCTCAAGGGCAAAACGATGGCAGCTGGGATTCAAACCCACAACTTTTCAGGCTATTTGCACGCTAGCCAGGTTACTTAACCACTACGCTACCACCGCCCATCGCCAGCTTGCAGAAGTAAACCACACATGACTTGTCAGGGCAACAACAGCTTGTCAGTGAAGGGGGATTGAAGAACAGTTGGGCTAAAACAGTTAAATACGACTCAATAAGTTCCTTTGTGTTAACATCAGAGAAAACCTGATCTGGGATAGCCACTCTGACCAGATCCTAAAGGCCTTTTGTATAGATACCACAAAGAGCATCCTGACCGGAAGCATTACTGCATGGTTAGGAAGCTGCTCTGTTACCATAAGAAAAGCACCGCAAAGAGTTGTGCGCACAGCACAAAGCATCTGTGGACGTGATCTGCCCTCCATCCAGGATTTGTTGATGCATCAGGAAGGCCAGAGGAATCAGTAAAGACCCCAGACATCCTATTAATGGACTTTTTCAGCTGCTACCATCTGGCAAGTGATATTGTAGTCTTAAAGCTCGGACCACCAGACCCCAGAACAGTTTTTTTCCACCAAGCGACAAGGCTTATGAACACTGAAACAATGACATTCTAAGCCTGGGCCCGCCAATCTTTTCACCACACTCACACACACATACACACACACACACTCCACTTCACATACTATTTATTTATTTATTATTTATTTTTGCGGAGCACAAACACGAGAGTTTTACTCTCTTATACTAGTATAATGAGATGTAATAAATAAAATGTTGAATCAATATAAGCTAATGGACTGCTGCAGATATAACTGAACTGGCTCATCAGGATATTTGATGCGACCAAATGGAGAGTGATTTCCTCACAGAGTGTAAATGCTGTTCAGTACAAATCATCAAGGTTCCCTTTGAAGTCGTAACGGCTACAGCTGTGCTTTGCATCATCAGGTGTTCAGGAATCAAAGCTCATTTATACTGACTATGCACTCAGACATCATTAAAATATGAATGATAACAAACACTTTAGTGCACAACAAATCTGTGTGTGTGTGTGTGTGTGTGTGTGTGTGTGCATTTGTGAGTGAGTGTATGTAAGTGTATGTGTGTGTGTGTGAGTGAGAGAGAGAGAGAGAGAGATAGAGTGCGAGTGTGTGTGTGTGTGTGTGTGTGTGTGAGAGAGAGAGAGAGAGTGTGTGTTTGAATGTGTGTTTTTGTCTTTAGAGACATGCTCTTAGGGAGCCAGTGAGACCTGCTCCTCCAGACTTATAACCTCCAGCAATTCATTGTTTGTGTGTGTGTGTGTGTGTGTGTGTGTGTGTGTGTGTGTGTGTGTGTGTGTGTGTGTGTGTGAATGAGTGAGAGAGCGAGACTGTGTGTGTGTGTGTGTGTGCATCTCAGGACCACAGGGCTCTGTGTAGCTTTCTGTCCCCAGAAACACACACAGTTAGAACAGCAAATTAAATCACACCCCTGGGCACTTTAATCTCATACTAATTCAAATTAATATGGTGCCCCATCTCAACTGACCCTTATGGCAAAAGAGCTGTGGTACCTATTATAGTACCTAAAATCAGTTGCCTGAATCTCTTTGTGGTTGACAGTCGATTATAGGTTTCAGATATGAGATATTAGACTTTGGCGTGCCAGGAAGTGCCAATTATAACAACGGTTATAACAAGGTTATAACAAAGTGCAAGGTTATAACAAAAAATGTTTCATTGCAACAGTAAAATAATTCAGTGTTTATAATGGAAATTGTCCGTGTGCACATGTAGAAAGTATGTGTGTGTGTGTGCTTCATTGGAGAGTGCTGAGTCAACATGAGGGTAAAATTGGGTGGGCAACATTGAGGGCGGTGGGGGCGCAGGTGGTAGAGGTGCTGTTCGGACCCCATCCAAGTGTCCTTGAGCAAGAGCCCCACTGAACCCCACTGAACCCCAAATTGCTCCCGGTGGCAGGTTGGCACCTTGCATGGCAGCCTCCGCCACCGTTGTGTGAATGCATGTGTGTGAATGGGTGAATGTGAGGCATACTCTGTAAAGAACTAGAGTAGTACTAGAGTAGATAAGCGCTATATAAATGCAGTCCATTTACCATTTAACATAGGGTCTCTGACACATTCAAAATTTCAGATGGTGTTTCAGATCACCACTAAAATGAAATGATCTGTTCCTTGTTGTCTTTTTCCACTAGTTCTAAGTTATTTTGCACACACAGACAAACAAACAAACAAACGCCGGTGAAAAAATGACCTCTTTGGCGGAAGCAATAATTCACCAATTGTCTGTATGCACCTGTTGAAAGTGTGTGTGTGTGTGTTTGCATATGTGTGTGTGTGTGTGTGTGTGTGTGTAGTGTACAGGTGTCCATATGGTTGTGTGTGTGTGTGTGTGTATGTGTGTGTGTGTGTGTGTGTGTGTGTGTGTGAGAGTAAGGTGTGTTTCTGAGTTTGTATGTGTGTTTGCATATGTGTGTGTGTGTGTGTGAGTGTGAGAGTAAGGTGTGTTTGTGAGTCTGTGTGTGCATTGGTGAGCCCACCTTGACTCGGCTCAGGGTGCCGTTGCGCTCCTCGTCGGAGAGACGTCCGCTGCCGAAGCTCTCCATGGAGTGAGAGGAGATGGTGTGGCAAAGCTCCTCGAAGGAGTAGTCCCTGTCCCTACACCGCTTGATCTCATTCAGCAGCCGTGACAGCTCCCCCGTCACTGCCTCATCTGACACACACACACACACACAAACACACACAGAGAGAGAGAGAGAGAGAGAGAGAGAGAGAGAGAGGGCAGAGTTTAGGGCTACAGTACTACTCAGTATTGAACGAGGTAACATTCATGTGCAGTTCTGTAGAGGGAAGGATGGAGGGGGTATGTTTCTGTATGCAGGGATCAGGGTTACTACTCAATACTGGACCATTACTGAAGTCTTTACATATGCATAAGGGAAGAAAAGTGTGAGTGTGTGTTGGGGAGGGGGGGGGAGGGAGAGAGAGAGAGAGAGAGAGAGAGAGAGAGAGAAAGAAAGAAAGAAAGAAAGAAAGAAAGAGAGAGAATGAGAGAGCAACAGTGTCTGGAATGTGTGATTGTATCTTGTGCTCTAAACCATTTGTAGGACTCTTCAATCATCAGGGGCATGTCACTCAAGATTATAATCTCATCTCATAAATGTTCAATTGTATTACAGCCATAAAATCCAAATCTGTCAGTTTCAATAGTGAGTGAATGAATAACAGCCTGCTTTTGACCACTAATCAGTCTGCTTATCATTCAGAGTGACAACCACAAGAGGAAGAGGGAGGTTTTCTTCTTCTTTTCTCTCTTCTTCTTCTTCTCCTTCTTCCTCCTCCTATTCTTCTTCTTTTCACGACTAATTCTACTAGAATTCCAATATTGTATAACTTAAAATGGCTGTCTTGACCAACATAAAAAAGCTTGAAACAACATACTTTAATAAGTAAGTAAGTAAATAACTAAATAAGGCCAGTTCAATCAAATCTGTGAGGATCTATTCTACAGTGGGAACAGCTGTACCTGCTCTTGTTCTTGCCTGTGGCAAACCATCTGCAGGCAATTGAATAATGTGCCATGTTCAATCACAGCACTCTTCAGATCCCGTAAAAGAGTCCGATACACTGACATTTACGACTGACCTTACATGTGTGTTTGATCCATAGACACATCTATTACACACGTCACAGATAGCGAAGACGGCATATTAGGCAACCGCTCACTAATTAGTTACATACAGGTAGTGAACTGTCTTACCTTAGGGCTACACTTGATATGTTACAGAAAGGCTAAGTCAAAATCATATCTGCTGTAACAATTAGCTTCCACTGTAGTCAATGGAACTGGGTACACCAGATGTGACAGCACAGTGAACAAAAAAAAAATCTTCATTTTGACAGTGACGCCTCCATAACATATCCAGTGTAATCCTAGCCTAAATTAGTTCCATACATGCAGTGACATGTTTTGCTGTAATTAGTTTCAGATATGCAATGATGCATATGTGTGTGTGTGTGTGTGTGTGTGTGTGTGTGTGTGTGTGTGTGAGTGTGTGAGTAAAGTGCGATTGTGTGTGTGTGTTTGTGTGTGTGTGTGTTTCAGATGTCCTACAACAATAGGAGACTGAGCTATCCCCCACCCCACTGGCCTGTTTGTCAGACCCGGCTCCTGTTCTTGTATTCTGCACACGTGCTGTTCTGCGGTAGCTACACGTGTTCTCAGCATGTTCTGAGGCTCTGTGAGAGAACCCTGCTGCACACTCACCCAAAGGCCTGGCGTGTAGCCTGGGGCAATGCTGGATCCTCTCACACACATGCATGTGCACACACACACACACGTGCACACATACACTGACATGCACACACACACACACACACACACAAAGGTGGTTTAGATAAGCTCCACCAGTCAGTTGTGTGACTGTGCCCTTATGCACTAAGGAGCACATGTACTGGATGTGTTTATTGCTATCAGTTTGTATGTGATTGCACATACAATTCTATTTGGGTGCTTTTTTTTTGCCTCCGGGATGTGTAGCTGTGTGTGTGTGTGTGTGTGTGTGTGTGTGTGTGTGTGTGTGTGTGTGTGTGTGTGTGTGAGTGAGAGAGAGAGCGAGAGTGAGCGCAAGAGAAAGAGAAAAAGAAAAAAGTGTGTGTTTCTGTATTTCTGTGTGTCAACGTGTGATTGTGCATTCATGTCTCCCTATGTGTCTCTGCACTAAGGTACTGCAGTGCATCAGCATTCGAGTGTTCAAGTGTGTGTGTGTGTGTGTAAATGTCTCTCTGAGGTGCTGCTGTGTAGCGACGTGTGTGTGTGTGTGTGTGTGTGTGTGTGTGTGTGTGTGTGTGTGTGTGTGTGTGTGTGTGTGTGTAAATGCATTGTGGTACTGTTGTGCAGCGGCATGTGGTTTCCTTCATTTTCCAGCTGGCTGTCTGCTACCTTCTGCAGAATCAGAGATAATCAAAGGTCTGCCAACATGGTCCTGATTGAGACGCATAGCTCCAGCAACACAAAGAGCTCACACATTACACCATAAAACACACTCACACACACACACACACACACACACACACACACACACACACACACCTGTGCCGCAGAACCACCACCAGGGGGAGTGTTGTCTTTTGAATGCACACTGTTGATTGCACTGTTTGCAGTACCCACTTCTGACCACTGGAGGGTGCACAGATCCACAGAATGGAAAACTTCAACAGACGTGTGACCAATGGGTGAGTAGTGTAGACAAAGCTAAAGCGGGCCAGTCATCTATAAGTGGTTTGGATCTGCTGTGTGGAGTAGAGCAGTCATATGGAGTGTATGCAATTTATGTGTAT